>OX465288.1:35524103-35591603 GCA_949987695.1 Merzomyia westermanni
AATATCGTTGTTTCGTCAAAGTTCGGTGAGTGGTTTTTAGTTGTACAGTGGGTCATAAGTGCTGTTTTTTGATTATTTGTTTCGCGGCAATATTTAAAATCTGATTTATGTTGCGCGAGTCGAGATTTTAATTTGGCTTTTGTTGTTCCGATATATATGTTATTACATGATTCGTTTTCGTTTCCATTGCAAGGGATTTTATAGATAACATTGCTTTTTTCCGTATTGAGTATTTTAGATTTAGTGTTGTTAAATAAATTTTTTAATGTATTAATTGGTTTGTGCGCTATT
The DNA here is from genome assembly GCA_949987695.1 of Merzomyia westermanni. NCBI lineage: Eukaryota > Metazoa > Arthropoda > Insecta > Diptera > Tephritidae > Merzomyia > Merzomyia westermanni. Next base: position 35,524,395 of record OX465288.1, read on the forward strand.
TTCACTTCTTCCCTATTGTAACAATCTGATTTCGTGAGGCGTTCTGACAGTTTGGGTACGTAAGTTACTGACTTAAATATTTTTTGTTTCGGCTTTATTGACGTATTTTGCTTAGTTCCTTTTAAATATTTTTTAATTAGTGTTTTTATTAAATTTTCGGGAAAATCATTACTTTTTAATAGTTCTTTTATTTCTTCTTTGACTTCGGCGTGGTAAGTGTCATCTGTTATTGTTAGCATTCTTCTTATACAGCCCATTGCTGTATTAATTATCATCGTCTTAGGGTGATTTGAGTAAAAGTTGATGATTCGTCCTGTAGATGTAGGTTTCTTATACCACTTTAACTTCAATTGATTTCCTCGTCGAACAATAATTGAGTCAAGATATGGTAATTTTCCGTCGTCCTCTAGTTCTGTTGTAAATTTAATGTTCTTGTCAAAAGAATTTAGGGCGTCAAGTGTGTTTTGTACCTCGTTTTCATTTATAATCGCGAATAGATCGTCGACGTATTTTGTAAACAATCTTGGTGTTCGTGGTAATTTTTTAATGGTGTTCTCCAACAGGTCCTCCATGACAATATCTGCTATCACTGGTGATGTAGGTGATCCCATCGGTAGTCCTTTCAGCTGCGTATATATCTCATCATTAAACTTAAAATATCTGTTTTCTTCGATACAAAACCTTAAGATTTCTATAAAAATTTTCTTTGGTATTTTGGTATGCTCTTCTATTGTCGTCCATTTTTTCTTTATAATGTCAAGTGCTAGTTGTGTTGGTATACTCGGAAATAGGGAAATTACGTCAAAAGATATTAATTTTTCATCGTCACAAATGTAAGTATTATTTATCCTTTGTTTAAACTCTATTGTATTTTTAATATTGTAAGTCGAGCTGGCTGTAACATTTTTTAAAATATCCGCAATGTATTTACATAGATTATGTGCCGGTGATCCTATGGCTGAGCAAATTGGCCTAAGTGGTGTGTCTTTTTTGTGGACCTTTGGAAGTCCATAAATCCGTGGGGGTAATGCCGTGGTTGTAATGAACTTATTTCTCTCAGTCTTCGAGATTACATCCATTTTGAAGAGCTTATCGACTAAAATATTATTTTTATTTTGTAATTTAGAGGTTGGATCTTGTCGTTGAATTCTATACATTGTCAAGTCATTTAATATATCTTTCATTTTGTCATTATATTCCTTTATTTCCATTGCAACAGTTTTATTTCCTTTATCTGATGTTAAAATACGTATATTGTCATTTTTGCTAAGAAATTTTCGTGTTCGTTCCACTGTATCTATTATTGCACGGTCTATTGCACTTTGACGGTTTGTTGTTGTGTGATCTTTTAAAAGCAACACAACAACAAACCGTCAAAGTGCAATAGACCGTGCAATAATAGATACAGTGGAACGAACACGAAAATTTCTTAGCAAAAATGACAATATACGTATTTTAACATCAGATAAAGGAAATAAAACTGTTGCAATGGAAATAAAGGAATATAATGACAAAATGAAAGATATATTAAATGACTTGACAATGTATAGAATTCAACGACAAGATCCAACCTCTAAATTACAAAATAAAAATAATATTTTAGTCGATAAGCTCTTCAAAATGGATGTAATCTCGAAGACTGAGAGAAATAAGTTCATTACAACCACGGCATTACCCCCACGGATTTATGGACTTCCAAAGGTCCACAAAAAAGACACACCACTTAGGCCAATTTGCTCAGCCATAGGATCACCGGCACATAATCTATGTAAATACATTGCGGATATTTTAAAAAATGTTACAGCCAGCTCGACTTACAATATTAAAAATACAATAGAGTTTAAACAAAGGATAAATAATACTTACATTTGTGACGATGAAAAATTAATATCTTTTGACGTAATTTCCCTATTTCCGAGTATACCAACACAACTAGCACTTGACATTATAAAGAAAAAATGGACGACAATAGAAGAGCATACCAAAATACCAAAGAAAATTTTTATAGAAATCTTAAGGTTTTGTATCGAAGAAAACAGATATTTTAAGTTTAATGATGAGATATATACGCAGCTGAAAGGACTACCGATGGGATCACCTACATCACCAGTGATAGCAGATATTGTCATGGAGGACCTGTTGGAGAACACCATTAAAAAATTACCACGAACACCAAGATTGTTTACAAAATACGTCGACGATCTATTCGCGATTATAAATGAAAACGAGGTACAAAACACACTTGACGCCCTAAATTCTTTTGACAAGAACATTAAATTTACAACAGAACTAGAGGACGACGGAAAATTACCATATCTTGACTCAATTATTGTTCGACGAGGAAATCAATTGAAGTTAAAGTGGTATAAGAAACCTACATCTACAGGACGAATCATCAACTTTTACTCAAATCACCCTAAGACGATGATAATTAATACAGCAATGGGCTGTATAAGAAGAATGCTAACAATAACAGATGACACTTACCACGCCGAAGTCAAAGAAGAAATAAAAGAACTATTAAAAAGTAATGATTTTCCCGAAAATTTAATAAAAACACTAATTAAAAAATATTTAAAAGGAACTAAGCAAAATACGTCAATAAAGCCGAAACAAAAAATATTTAAGTCAGTAACTTACGTACCCAAACTGTCAGAACGCCTCACGAAATCAGATTGTTACAATAGGGAAGAAGTGAAAATAGCGCACAAACCAATTAATACATTAAAAAATTTATTTAACAACACTAAATCTAAAATACTCAATACGGAAAAAAGCAATGTTATCTATAAAATCCCTTGCAATGGAAACGAAAACGAATCATGTAATAACATATATATCGGAACAACAAAAGCCAAATTAAAATCTCGACTCGCGCAACATAAATCAGATTTTAAATATTGCCGCGAAACAAATAATCAAAAAACAGCACTTATGACCCACTGTACAACTAAAAACCACTCACCGAACTTTGACGAAACAACGATATTACAACAAGAACAACATTACAGCAAGAGATTTACATTGGAAATGCTTCATATAATTAACACACCGGCCAGCATAAGAATGAATTACAAAACGGACACTGATAACTGCGCTCACTTATATAGGCATTTGTTGACAAACAGACGGACAGTAAACAACTCCACGTTAAACAGGACAGACGTGTAATAATGTATGTTTTTAATTTTTACCAATTTGTTTTTATGTTAATTGTAATTATATTTTATGTTTTATTGTTATATATAGTTAACCCTGAAGACGATTACCGTAGGTAGTCGAAATATATTGGTTAAATCAATATTTCTGGTTTCAATTTTTGGACCACAGACCTCAAGCCAGCAAGAAGAAGGAATTAGAAAACAAAAAGGTCGCGAAAACGAATAATAAAATAATATAAGATAAAATAAAATAAAATAAAATAAAATAAAATAAAATAAAATAAAATGAAATAAAATAAGCCAAAATGAAATAAAATAAAACAAAATAAAAAAAAATGAAATAAATTAAAACAAAATAAAATAAAATAAAATAAAATAAAATAAAATAAAATAAATAAAATAAAATAAAATAAAATAAAATAAAATAAAATAAAATAAAATAAAATGAAATAAATAAAATAAAAAAAAAATAAAATAAAATAAGATAAAATAAAATAAAATAAAATAAAATAAAATAATTAATTTGTTTATTGGCCGTTAATAAATATATATATTATTATTTATGAGCTCTAGGCCTATTTAAAATAAAACAACTGGATCTGTTGTTAATATTTATTTTCAATATTTCGACCTTAATCTGAGGTCATCATCAGGACTGCAAGAAACAATACAAAAACACTAATAAATTTCTCACATATAAACATTTTTAACTTAAATTATTATCAGATATAAACAACATATAAACATATTTAATATAATTCATTAGCACAACTTACGTATTAAGCAATGCTTTAAAGACTAAAAATGCAAAGACAAAGTAAGTTGGAAAAAGCGACAATTCGAACAAAGAGTGTACATAAATAAATGAAGTCCCGTAATTGTAAACAAAAATTTTTTATAAAAACAATAATACATTAAGCGACAAAAAATATATACAGCATACAGAGAGTTGATCACAGCAGTGTAGTGTTGTTGTTGTTGGGAGTGCTCAAGAGTGCCTTTGGTGTTTTCTTATTAAGTTGCGGTAGGCGTAGGCACAGTGAAACGTTTGTTGTAATTTTTCTCTTCTTCTAAGATGGTGATGTTATCAAAATCCGGGTAGTGTCCCGTACCCTTACAGTGTGCTGATAATGCCGTTTTGTTGTCAGAAAAATTGTTCCTTAATTTTATGTTGGATTTGTGAGCGGATATCCTTGTCTTGAGTTTAGATTTTGTAGTACCCACATATACTTTTTCGCATATGTGGGACCCGTCGCCAATACAAGGAATCCGGTACACTACGTCTGATTTTTCCTGTTTATCTATTGGATCTTTCAGTTTGCTGAACACTTTCTTCAGTGAGTTGCTGTAGGTAAAGACTAACTGCACATTTTCCTTGTCGTACATTTTGGAATTTTTGATCCTCTCCGATAGCCCCGGGACATAAGTGACCGATTTATAAATTTTTGCAGGTTTGTTTTCCCTATTATTATCCTTACCAAGGCTAGAGTAATAATTGTAAATAAGCTTATTAATTAATTTTGTGGGGAAGTCGTTGTTCTTTAGAGTATCCTTAATGATTTTGATGTTTTTGTTGTGGTAAAATGTGTCGCTGATGGCCTAGAGCTCATAAATAATAATATATAAAATAAAATAAAATAAAATGAAATAAAATAAGCCAAAATGAAATAAAATAAAACAAAATAAAATGAAATAAATAAAAACAAAATTAAATAAAATAAAATAAAATAAAATGAAATAAAATAAAATAAAATAAATAAAATAAAATAAAATAAAATAAAATAAAATAAAGTAAAACAAAATAAAATAAAATAAAATAAAATAAAATAAAATAAAATAAAATAAAATAAAATAAAATAAAATAAAATAAAATAAAATAAATAAAATAAAATAAAATAAAATTAAAAAAATGAAACCAAATTAAACAAATTAGAATAAAATAAAATCAAAAAAATATATAATAACATAAAATTAAAATAAAAAAGAATAAAATAAAATGAAATAAAAAAACTTAAATCAAATAAAATAAAATAAAATAAAATAAAATAAAATAAAATAAAATAAAATAAAATAAAATAAAATAAAATAAAATAAAATAAAATAAAATAAAATAAAATAAGATAAAATAAAATAAAATAAAATAAAATGAAATAAAATAAGCCAAAATGAAATAAAATAAAACAAAATAAAATAAATGAAATATATTAAAACAAAATAAAATAAAATAAAATAAAATAAAATAAAATAAATAAAATAAAATAAAATAAAATAAAATAAAATAAAATAAAATAAAATAAAATAAAATAAAATAAAATAAAATAAAATAAAATAAAATAAAATGAAATAAGACAAAATGAAATAAAATAAAACAAAATAAAATAAAATAAAATAAAATAAAATAAAATAAAATAAAATAAAATAAAATAAAATAAAATAAAATAAAATAAATAAAATAAAACAAAATAAAATAAAATAAAATAAAATAGAATAAAAGAAAATGAAATAAAACATATAAAATGTAATAAGATAAAAAAAATTAAACTAAATTAAACAAATTAGAATAAAATAAAAATAGAATAAAAATAAAATGAAATAAAAAAAATTAAATAAAATAAAATAAAATAAAATGAAATAAAATAAAATAAAATAAAATACAATAAAATAAAATCAAATAAATAAAATAAAATAAAATAAAATAAAATAAAATAAAATAAAATGATATGAAATAAAATAAAACAAACTGAAATAAATTAAAACAAAATAAAGTGAAATAAATTAAAACAAAATGAAATAAAATAAAATAAAATAAAATAAAATACAATAAAATAAAATAAAATAAAATAAAATAAAATAAAATAAAATAAAATAAAATAAAATGATATGAAATAAAATAAAACAAACTGAAATAAATTAAAACAAAATAAAGTGAAATAAATTAAAACAAAATGAAATAAAATAAAATAAAATACAATAAAATAAAATAAAATAAAATAAAATAAAATAAAATAAAATTAAATAAAATAAAATAAAATTAAATAGAATAAAACAAAATTAAATAAAATAAAACAAAATGAAATAAACTTAAATAAAACAAAATTAAATAAAATAAAACAAAATGAAATAAACTTAAATAAAACAAAATAAAATAAAATAAAATAAAATAAAATAAAATAAAATAAAATAAAATAAAATAAAATAAAATAAAATAAAATAGAATAGAATAAAATAAAATATAGCAAAGGAACTAAAAAGAAAGGAACGGAAGAGGGACGTGTTAAGTGTCTTTGAAAAACTTTTATTAGTAAAACTAAACTGGCAATACATTGCATATCAAACATCAACACTCTGCAGTGAGCCTTCAAGAAATCGTCATAAAAATATGGACTGATTTTGACGTATGCAGAGCCAAGTAATAATGGCAGTTCAAGTGACTGCTACGGGTAGGTGTGTGTCGGACATGTGCAACGCCCCTTTCAAACGCAACTTGCCCACTTACACACACACACGCGCGCATGCCGAGAAGTAGACAAAGCGTAAGGCATGCAAATAATTGCAGTTACACTTTGTCTAATTTAACAGTTTATTTATTTGCATATTCACGTGCATGTGCGTTTCCAACCCAGTAGAGAAAACCAGTGGCATTAGCTACGTAAACCTAGTTAGTAGCAGTTCCTTTGATACTACCGTTCATTGGTCTTTGCAGAAAACTATAATGCCTTCGGTTGGGAAAAAAAACCAATGCTACGAGGGCAGTCCGGTAATGAGGCGTATCTGTATGGCTTTTAGCTGGACAAATAACCGAGGATTGTTTTGAATTCTTTGACATGGGATAATCAGGAATGAAGCTTTGGAGGAGAGTTTTGGACTATTCTCTGCCAGCCGAAAGTGTCGTTTTCTTTGTCGGTTGTAACTCGTAATGTGGATGGCAACGAAACAGCACTCGCTAAAATGGCAGAGGCCTTCCTAGTCGGCTTTACTAAAGTTAACAAAGCTCTGAAGTTATACCTTTGTTGCATGTTTTTACTCTAATAACCTCCGTCTCTTATCGGCAAGCGAATTGGAACGAAGTTTGTGGTGCGAATACTCTCCAAAATATGAGCAACTAAGTATTTTGCTTTTATTGTACAAATCTGGTTGGCACCATGTATTTAGCATATCGTCAATTACAGACGATCTAGGGGGCAGAACCGAATGGTACGAAGACTGTGAGCTTCTTAGTGGGTTATAAAGTTTTCTATTGCTTGTTTGTGCATTTTCAAGCTTGCATATATGTACTTGACTCATGAATTAGTATGACGTCCAGCAGTAAGGAGTAAAAAGCAATTAAATGCCGACAGCAGTAAATCATTTTCACCTCGACCCTTGCTTAAAATATGAAAACATTTTTGTTGTCCGTCATGTGAAACATATATTACCTATATACATAATCTGTATATCTATGTTTATTTGATATACATAGCTAAGTGTTTATTTATGTATATATTTCTTAGAATAACTTGTTGTTGTAGTATAAACTGTTATGTAAGTTGTACACGATTTCACCAATCAGTTGGACTGAAACAGTTTTGCATGAGAAATGAGCACCTAATGAGCACCTTATTTCTGCATAATAACTTTTGATCTAATCATCATGTTTGATTGGTTTTTGAAAAACATACAAGAGCACTTTTTTTGTGATTAGTTTATTGCTCTGCTGGCTTTGATCTGCTAGCTTTATGGACCTATGCACGATCCGTATCACATTGAGGTTCTGTGCTCACGAGGGAACATAAGAACCACACAGCTATGAACTTGTTCGTTGACTTTAACTCTAGTCTGAACAAAGTGTGTGTAATTTAGCTCTTAAGCAGAGAAATTTAGATCGAACGGTGTAACATTACCTCAACGGATGTATAGTCATCTCAAAACGTTTCCGGCTGTAGCAGTAGATGCTATGATAAACAGATCTATATCAGATAACCGAAGCTACTTGATAAAGTAGTGATCGATTTCGTACAAAGCTTCAAACTCCTATAAGCCTTAGCATTGACTTGGATGATAATTTTGTGGCAGCCACACGGTTTTGTTTAAGAGAAACTCGTGTTCAATTAACTAGCCCGCTGTTACCCGTACACTCTGAGAACAACCTTCTAGCTCACTACATATACGTATACTCTTGTTCTCTTCTATTGGGTTTCGGTTGGTATACATATAAAAAGTCGACTGAGTGCGTGCGACGTCCGAAGAAATTTCGACTACCAAGAAAGTATTTGCCGATCACTGACAAAGCGGCCTAAAACTTGGCTCATCATTGCGGAAAGAAACTGTGGTCAAATCACAGTCCTACATGCTAAACGAAGAAGAAGGTATATATAAACAAATTTGCACTAGGTGACGCTGCGGTGTGGACACGATTAAAGAAGTTAAAGGATGAAAAAGGGGTGTAGTTAAATGGACCTAAAAACAGGAAATAAGTTTGTTCTTATGCAAAATCTTCGTCTTGACATCTTTTACAATTTGTGAGCTACAAAAATATAATTTGTCGAGGGATAGGCTTTGTGGCAGGAAAATGTTTATGTTTTTTGGTCCATTTACGACCATTATGAGATATCCAGAATACATGGAAACTGAGTCCACGAATTCCAGCAAAAGTATATATCAGGAAATAGAAGCTGAATGAAAAATGCACAAAATGGATGACTCTACCTATTGCTGGGTAAAAATTTGTGAAGTGAGCCAGCTAAAATTTCCATTGCGGGGGCCCAATTTTTTTCATGATTATAGTTTGTAATGGAATGCCCAACAACACTATCTTAAAACGGAAAGAAGTCAAAATTATTTAAACATTTGCAAATAATTTTTGCGAAAAAATTTATATTCCAAAATCTATATATATAAAATTCAAATGATGTAAGAGGTGTGTTCAAAAAGTATCGCGAATTTTGTGTTTTTTCAAAAATTATTTATTTATTCATGCATATGTATTTTGTCCCCTTCAAAGTAATCCCCATGAGATATTATACACTTGTGCCAACGGTTTTTCCAATCTTCGAAGCACTTAAAAAAATAATTTTTTTGTATCTTGTTCAGCTCCTCCTTCGATGCCGTCTTTATCTCGTCAAGAGAAGCGTAACGTCGTCCTTTCATGGGCCTCTTCAGTTTAGGGAACAAGAAAAAGTCACAGGGGGCCAGATCTGGGGAATACGGTGGCTGCGGCATCATTAGTGTGTTGTTTTTGGCCAAAAAGTCGCGCACAAGCAACGATGCGTGAGCAGGGGCGTTATCGTGGTGCAAAAGCCAATTTTTGTTCTTCTTTGCACATCTTCTCGGCCTTCTGAGAACATTTTGTACCACCGATAAACGTTGCTTCGGTCCAAGGTAGCTTCTCCGTATGCCACAGTCAACATTCGGAATGCACCCGCGCACTTAATTTCGTTTTCCACACAAAATTTGATACAGGTTCTTTGATCCATTTTTTTGAATAGGTAAAAATCTGTCAACAATTAACTGAACATTCAAAATGGCCGAGCTTGTCGGCATAAGTGAGAGACATGAGTACCAACATAACGCCACAAAAAATTCGAAATTCGAATAGACGTAACCAGCGAAAATTCAAAATTCGCGATACGTTTCGAACACACCTCGTATGTATCTATAGACCGACTTGTGTCGTAAACGTATAAACCGATCGTAACCAAATTTGAAACACTCACTGGATACCTTCCATGGTCAAGGTCATGGGCTAAAAAATATTTTGATATATATAGGGGGCGTGGCACCTCCCATACAAATGAAATTTTTCAGAAGTATTTACGTTAGACCACTGAAATTTGGTAAGGGGTTATATGACATTAATCAATACCACCTCCAAAAAAAACTGGGGATATCGAAAAAGGGGGCGTGGCACCTCCCACACAATTGGATTTTTTTTTTATAGAAGTGTGGGGTGAAACCCACGGGTATAAGCTAGTAAGAAATAAAGTTGGGAAGAGGATACCATCTTGTATATAAAATTGGCTGAAACTATGAAGCTTCGAAAATAGGTTTTTAGCTATAACTTTTAAAATAATTCGAATTTCGAAAAACTGGCCCAAATTTATTTATTGTTGTTGTTGTGAGCTATACAAACAAGTTTCAGTAAGAAAATCGACCTTAAAAAAAAAGGGGTCCATTTCACAAATTTATAACCTGCTGTATCAGCATCACCTGGTGCCTTGTAATAGAACTTTTTATTAAGTTCAGTTTAGCAGTATCCGAAATAGGGCTATCAGACTAGCTAAGCTGGTTTTTTCTCATTTTTTCCACTTTTTCTATTTATATTACAACATTTTCCTATTTATAATACGAGAAGAAATCAATAATTGTGAAAATAAAAATTTTACAAGAAAAATAAAAAAATTGTTTTTGAATTGTTAAGTAAATCATTTCCTTTTATACCTTTTATGAACATGAAAAAGTATTATAACTTTGGTTCGATGTTTGTAAGTATGAGAAGAAGAAGAGCTAGACCCAACAAAAAGTTGAACGCAAACTAGTCTCTCAGTTATCTCGATGATACTTGGTAAGAGGAAGCCATTTTGTAAAGCATTAATCATTTGTCGGAACCAGCATGATGGAACCAATACAACGCAAAGCTCCCATACAATCGATTGTTCCGATAAACGGGTTTTGGCCTATAACTGTTGCAATTAAAAAGCTAAGAACGTAAAATTTTGCAGTTTTAGTACATATTATATATGTAATTTGTGTGGTGAAAATCCCCCTTATCGGATCAACATAACATATAGCTACCATACAATCGATTGTTCCGATAAACGGGTTTTTGACTATAAATTTTGCAATTAAAAACCTAAGATCGCAAAATTTTTCATGTTTTATACATATTATATATTTAATGTGTGTAATGAAAATCACCCTTATCGGACCAACATAACATATAGCTACCATATAATCGATAGCATCGATAAATGGGTTTTGGACTATAAATTTTGCAATTAAAAACCTAAGATCGCAAAATTTTTCAAGTTTTATACATATTATATATTTAATGTGTGTAATGAAAATCACCCTTATCGGACCAACATAACATATGGCTACCATATAATCGATAGTTTCGATAAATGGGTTTTGGGCTTTAAATTTTGCAATCAAAAAGCTAGGACCGCAAAATTTTTCCGGTTTGGTACATATTATATATACAATATGTGTAGTGAAAATCACTCAGATAGGACCAACATAACATATAGCTGCCATATAATCGATAGCTTCGATAAATGGGTTTTGGAATATAAATTTTCCAATTAAAAAGCTAGGAACGTAAAATTTTGCAGTTTTAGTACATATTATATATGTAATGTGTGTAGTGAAAATCACCCACATCGGACCAACATAACATATAGCTCCCATATAATCGATAGCTCCGATAAATGGGTTTTGGGCTATAAATTTGGCAACTAAAAAGCTAGGAACGTAAAATTTTGCGGGTTTAGTACATATTATATATGTAGTGTGTGTAGAGAAAATCACCCACATCGGACCAACATAACATATAGCTCCCATATAATCGATAGCTTCGATAAATGGGGCTTTGGCTATGTATCTTTAAATTTAGAGTTTGGCGGAGTTTGTACTAATTGTGAGTAAGCATCGGACACTTAAAACCGAATTCATGAAAGGTATAATGTTTTCGGTACAGTCAAAGACAGCCCTTTCCTTATTTGTTGTTGTTGTGTCCACACTTCTTGAGTACTTTTTGCAGTACCGGCGCCGCAAAAAAAATTTAAGTGATTTTGCTGACATGCACGTACGTACATGATCTGCAACCCAAATGTACCATTTTAAGAGCGAAATTGTCCAGTGGATTATGATTTCACTGTAAAAATTATTATTTACAAGAAAGTTGTATCTTTTATTTAATTAAATTAATCTTTATAAACAGAAAATTTTAATGTAAGATACCGTTCTTAACTGAACGATTGCTGTCAGAATGCATAACTGTTTTCTTCTTCACTCGTGTATATATGTATATATCGACAGATTTACAGGGTTGTTGCTGTTTTTGAATCGTTGCAGTTGCTCAGAGTGGTATGAATAAGCCTACGAAGTTCCAGTTAATGAACTAGAATGTTTGCTGACTAATTTGTCAGTTGACTGCAGAGTTATTACAATATCAGCACGTTTAAATCCACTATTGCCCGAGACACGCCCACAGCGCCGGCATCGATTAGCCAAGTTAGTAATTTGCATGGTGATACAAGCTTTTAATTTTTCTTTTTGCTCTTAAGTTCATTGAAAATTGTTGTAAAGTGAAACTGTAGGAGTTGTGAGTATTTAGGAACCTTGAGTGTTTGGGTCCCGTTTGCATAAGATAGAAACCACTTTTTGCACTTTTAGCAACTAACGTTTGTAATTAGACTTTGGCGTAGCGTCTGGGTGTACTGGCGCTTTACAAAAATTTTACACAACTAAATACTTTTATTATTATTGTTGATATTACATAAAGTGATAATGAAAGTATTGTCAATATCTCAAGTGATGCTAATTACTTTTGTCAATATGTTGATGTAGTGAGCGTAAATTCAAGGTCTGGAAGTTCTTAAAAGCTGGAGTCATTAGTTAATATTTGAGTTAAGTAAAAGCTATTAGCAAATTAATGCTAATTGAAATTAAATTATAAAAAAAACAAGTAAGCAAAGGGCTGTCTTCGACTGTGCCGAAGACTTTATACCTTTCATGAATACGCATCACGGTTTAAGGTGTCCGATCCTTACTAACAATTAGTAAAAACTCTGCAAAACTGATAATTTAAAGATACATAGCCCAAGCCCCATTTATCGAAGCTATCGATTATATGGGAGCTATATGTTATGTTGGTCCGATGTGGGTGATTTTCTCTACACACACTACATATATAATATGTACTAAAACCGCAAAATTTTACGTTAATAGCATTTTAGTTGCCAAATTTATAGCCCAAAACCCATTTATCGGAGCTATCGATTATATGGGAGCTATATGTTATGTTGGTCCGATGTGGGTGATTTTCACTACACACATTACATATATACTATGTACTAAAACTGCAAAATGTTACGTTCCTAGCTTTTTAATTGCAAAATTTATAGTCAAAAACCCATTTTTCGAAGCTTTCGATTATATGGCAGCTATATGTTATGTTGGTCCTATCTGAGTGATTTTCACTACACATATTGTATATATAATATGTACCAAACCGGAAAAATTTTGCGATCCTAGCTTTTTGATTGCAAAATTTAAAGCCCAAAACCCATTTATCGAAACTATCGATTATATGGTAGCTATATGTTATGTTGGTCCGATAAGGGTGATTTTCATTACACACATTAAATATATAATATGTATAAAACTTGAAAATTTTTGCGATCTTAGGTTTTTAATTGCAAACTTTATAGTCCAAAACCCATTTATCGATGCTATCGATTATATGGGAGCTATATGTTATGTTGGTCCGATAAGGGGGATTTTCAGTATACAAATTACATATATAATATGTACTAAAACTGCAAGCGTTTACGTTCTTAGCTTTTTAATTGCAACAGTTATAGGCCAAACCCCGTTTATCGGAACAATCGATTGTATGGTAGCTATATGTTATGTTGGTACGATAAGGGGATTTTCAGTATACAAATTACATATATAATATGTACTAAAACTGCAAGCTTTTACGTTCTTAGCTTTTTAATTGCAACAGTTAGAGGCCAAAACCCGTTTATCGGAACAATCGATTGTATGGGAGCTATATGTTATGTTGGTCCGATAAGGGGGATTTTCAGTATACAAATTACATACATAATATGTACTAAAACTGCAAGCTTTTACGTTCTTAGCTTTTTAATTGCAACAGCTAGAGGCCAAAACCCGTTTATCGGAACAATCGATTGTATGGGAGCTATATGTTATGTTGGTCCGATAAGGGGGATTTTCAGTATACAAATTACATATATAATATGTACTAAAACTGCAAGCTTTTACGTTCTTAGCTTTTTAATTGCAACAGTTATAGGCCAAACCCCGTTTATCGGAACAATCGATTGTATGGTAGCTATATGTTATGTTGGTACGATAAGGGGATTTTCAGTATACAAATTACATATATAATATGTACTAAAACTGCAAACTTTTACGTTCTTAGCTTTTTAATTGCAACAGTTATAGGCCAAAACCCGTTTATCGGAACAATCGATTGTATGGTAGCTATTTGTTATGTTGGTACGATAAGGGGGATTTTCAGTATACAAATTACATATATAATATGTACTAAAACTGCAAGCTTTTACGTTCTTAGCTTTTTAATTGCAACAGTTAGAGGCCAAAACCCGTTTATCGGAACAATCGATTGTGTGGGAGCTATATGTTATGTTGGTCCGATAAGGGGGATTTTCAGTATACAAATTACATATATAATATGTACTAAAACTGCAAGCTTTTACGTTCTTTGCTTTTTAATTGCAACAGTTAGAGGCCAAAACCCGTTTATCGGAACAATCGATTGTATGGGAGCTATATGTTATGTTGGTCCGATAAGGGGAATTTTCAGTATACAAATTACATATATAATATGTACTAAAACTGCAAGCGTTTACGTTGTTAGCTTTTTAATTGCAACAGTTACAGGCCAAACCCCGTTTATCGGAACAATCGATTGTGTGGTAGCTATATGTTATGTTGGTACGATAAGGGGATTTTCAGTATACAAATTACATATATAATATGTACTAAAACTGCAAGCTTTTACGTTCTTAGCTTTTTAATTGCAACAGTTAGAGGCCAAAACCCGTTTATCGGAACAATCGATTGTATGGGAGCTATATGTTATGTTGGTCCGATAAGGGGAATTTTCAGTATACAAATTACATATATAATATGTACTAAAACTGCAAGCGTTTACGTTGTTAGCTTTTTAATTGCAACAGTTACAGGCCAAACCCCGTTTATCGGAACAATCGATTGTGTGGTAGCTATATGTTATGTTGGTACGATAAGGGGATTTTCAGTATACAAATTACATATATAATATGTACTAAAACTGCAAGCTTTTACGTTCTTAGCTTTTTAATTGCAACAGTTAGAGGCCAAAACCCGTTTATCGGAACAATCGATTGTATGGGAGCTATATGTTATGTTGGTCCGATAAGGGGGATTTTCAGTATACAAATTACATATATAATATGTACTAAAACTGCAAGCTTTTACGTTCTTAGCTTTTTAATTGCAACAGCTAGAGGCCAAACCCCGTTTATCGGAACAATCGATTGTATGGGAGCTATATGTTATGTTGGTCCGATAAGAGGGATTTTCAGTATACAAATTACATATATAATATGTACTAAAACTGCAAGGTTTTACGTTCTTAGCTTTTTAATTGCAACAGTTATAGGCCAAACCCCGTTTATCGGAACAATCGATTGTATGGTAGCTATATGTTATGTTGGTCCGATAAGGGTGATTTTCACTATACAAATTACATATATAATATGTACTGAAACTGCAAACTTTTACGTTCTTAGCTTTTTAATTGCAACAGTTAGAGGCCAAAACCCGTTTAACGGAACAATCGATTGTATGGTAGCTATATGTTATGTTGGTCCGATAAGGGGGATTTTCACCACACAAATTACATATATAATATGTACTAAAACTGCAAACTTTTACGTTCTTAGCTTTTTAATTGCAACAGTTATAGGCCAAAACCCGTTTATCGGAACAATCGATTGTATGGTAGCTATATGTTATGTTGGTACGATAAGGGGGATTTTCAGTATACAAATTACATATATAATATGTACTAAAACTGCAAGCTTTTACGTTCTTAGCTTTTTAATTGCAACAGTTAGAGGCCAAAACCCGTTTATCGGAACAATCGATTGTGTGGGAGCTATATGTTATGTTGGTCCGATAAGGGGGATTTTCAGTATACAAATTACATATATAATATGTACTAAAACTGCAAGCTTTTACGTTCTTTGCTTTTTAATTGCAACAGTTAGAGGCCAAAACCCGTTTATCGGAACAATCGATTGTATGGGAGCTATATGTTATGTTGGTCCGATAAGGGGAATTTTCAGTATACAAATTACATATATAATATGTACTAAAACTGCAAGCTTTTACGTTCTTAGCTTTTTAATTGCAACAGTTATAGGCCAAACCCCGTTTATCGGAACAATCGATTGTATGGTAGCTATATGTTATGTTGGTCCGATAAGGGTGATTTTCACTATACAAATTACATATATAATATGTACTAAAACTGCAAACTTTTACGTTCTTAGCTTTTTAATTGCAACAGTTAGAGGCCAAAACCCGTTTAACGGAACAATCGATTGTATGGTAGCTATATGTTCTGTTGGTCCGATAAGGGGGATTTTCACCACACAAATTACATATATAATATGTACTAAAACTGCAAACTTTTACGTTCTTAGCTTTTTAATTGCAACAGTTATAGGCCAAAACCCGTTTAACGGAACAATCGATTGTATGGTAGCTATATGTTATGTTGGTCCGATAAGGGGGATTTTCACCACACAAATTACATATATAATATTTACTAAAACTGCAAACTTTTACGTTCTTAGCTTTTTAATTGCAACAGTTATAGGCCAAAACCCGTTTATCGGAACAATCGATTGTATGTTAGCTATATGTTATGTTGGTCCGATGAGGGTGATTTTCACTATACAAATTACATATATAATATGTACTAAAACTGCAAACTTTTACGTTCTTAGCTTTTTAATTGCAACAGTTATAGGCCAAACCCCGTTTATCGGAACAATCGATTGTATGGGAGCTTTGCGTTGTATTGGTTCCATCATGCTGGTTCCGACAAATGATTAATACTTTACAAAATGGCTTCCTCTTACCAAGTATCATCGAGATAACTGAGAGACTAGTTTGCGTTCAACTTATTGTTGGGTCTAGCTCTTCTTCTTCTCTTACTTACAAACATCGAACCAAAGTTATAATACTTTTTCATGTTCATAAAAGGTATAAAAAGAAATGATTTACTTAACAATTCAAAAATAAATTTTTAATTTTTCTTGTAAAATTTTTATTTTCACAATTATTGATTTCTTCTCGTATTCTAAATAGGAAAATGTTGTAATATAAATAGAAAAAGTGGAAAAAATGAAAAAAAACCAACTTAGGTAGTCTGATAGACCTATTTCGGATATTAACAGATACGTGGCAACTCCGTAAAAATATCCTATGTGGCAACACCTGGCTAAAAATTCTTAGAATGTAGTACACTTTTCCATATTAAAGTTCATCCAAATCGGTTAAGCCATTTTCGTGATAGTCTGGATATACAAATAGACAAACATACAAATATTCAAATATATAGTGATAGCTCGTTTAAAGATATAATAAGATTTATAAGATAAACTTTTTCTTTTTTGTATTTATTAGCAAGCTCGATTATGCTTCAGTGCGTCTCAGAACTAATTATTTTGATACAATCAAAAAAATATTAAGTGGGAAGTGTTTGATGAGGAACGAAGACACCTTTTTTTTTTTTTTGAGGGTCTATAGATATACCTTCTATACCACGATGCCCAATATAATATAAATACTTCCACAGATATTCATTATGAAAAAATCTATATGTATGGTAAATGCCCATTCCTTATAGACCATTTTTCGTGATATGTTAGATGCTAATCTTATTAGACTCCTGGCCGAATTTTAATTTTCTAATATGAATACCAACAAAAAAATGCAGTATTTAGCAAAATCGCCATCCTCAGTGTTTAGTTAAGTTCTAGTTTCGTTCTAAACACTTAGGATGGCGGAAAGCCGAAACCGGTTTGTTACAAAACCAAATTTGACTAGGGATGAAGGAAAGTCGTTCAAATATCCATCAAATTTTCACCCTGTCGGAAAATCAACAAAGCAAAATAAATGAAATCAGATAATCATATCAATGATTGAAGGTTGATTACTCTTGAAAGGCCCACTAGACGAAAGTTTTTATTCAGAACTTTTCGTGGGGTATTTAGTTACCCAGAAAACTATATGCGGCTTTCTTTTTTTACCACGAGCGATTGGCAATTTTAAAGCAAATATGATTTCAGTCCTAAAAACTAAGCTAGCAATGATAAGCTTCTGAAAATCCACTAAAATTAAGGTCTGAAACTTTACGGTATTTTTTCGAAATTCAAAAAAGTAATATCAATATAATTAAAACAAAATTTTTTTTACTAAGTCAAATGTTTTTGTACATTTTCATGTACCTATATGTATGTTTATTAGGGTGGATCGATTTGTATGGACGAAAGTTAACCGATATCGCGCCATCGATTTTTCGATAGGTTTTGGGCTCAGGAAAAAAAAGTTCCACTACGCATACCCAAAAAATAATTTTCGAGCCGGCGATATTTCATTTTTTTGACTTTTATTTTTAAGGTATTTTTCATGACCTACTAAAAAAATTTTCATTTGATTTTAAAATTTTCATGTATACCCTTTCCGACCCAAAAATGTCTTCTAAAACCGTTGGCCATAACACGTTTTTGAAAAAAAAATATTTTTTGGGTTTTGGGGAGTGTTTTGTTCAGAAAATTTACCCTTTCGCCATTTCGGACAGGATATACATGAAAATTTTAAAATCAAATGAAAATTTTTTTAGTAGGTCATGAGAAAACCTTAAAAATCAAAGTCGGAAAAAGTCAAAAAAATTAAATTTCGCAGGCTCGAAAATTATTTTTTTGGGTCTGCGTAGTGGAACTTTTTTTTTTCTTGAGCCCAAAACCTATCGATGGCGCGATATCGGTTATTAAATCGACCCAGTCTAATGTTTATACTATATATTTTTACGTTACGCCCATTCGATGTCCGCAATCATTTCAGATTTCGATTTACAAATGCGCGCTGATTGGCAATAAATAACATTTGTAAAAAAACTTTAAACACGAAAATGTTAATGAGAACAAAAGTAAGTGAAAGAAGAAAACGAAATAAATTATTTATTTAAAATAAATTAAAAAGTAGTAATTTTTTTTAGACTTTAATAAATGTCCATATATGCCGTTTTATTCAGGTAGCATAATATTCAATTTCTTTTGCCGCAAATGAGCTGACGGAAAATAATTTATATGTGAAATTATCATTCATGATACAGGGTGGCTGATGAATTTTGCTACATTAAGAAACTCAAATAATTTTTTTTTCAGTGTATGGAATTCATTTTTCTTTTATTCATGTTAAGGCTCATTAAATTTTATTAAATATAGCTTAATTAGTTTTAAAAATAATGGAATTTAAATGCCCCCCCTGCTCGTCGATGCATGTGCGGCATCTTACAAAAAAGTTGTTCATTACTGCTTGGAGAGTTGAGACAGGAATAGCCGCAATTGTTTCTCGAATGGATTGCCTTAGTTCATTCAAATTTGTTGGTTTTGCTTTGAAGACTTCCTGTTTGCAATAACCCCACAAGAAAAAGTCAGGTGCAGTAAGGTCAGGCGACCTGGGTGACCAACGGAATGTGGAGTTTCTGGATATCAGCTTATTGGGAAATTTTCGTCGCAATTCTGTCATAACAGGTTGGGCTATGTGAGGAGCTGCACCATTCGGCGTAATTCTGGATAGAAAAACTCTCTCAACATGCTCAAGTAACGGTCTCCAGTAACCGTAACGGTGTGACCGTTTTCTTCGAAGAAGTAGGGCCCGACAATGCAGCGTGATGAAACTGCACACCACACTGTGACACGAAGTGGATGCAATTCCGTCTAATGGAGTATCTGTGGGTTGGAAGCACTCCATATTCGACAATTTTGTTTGTTTATGTTGCCGTTTAAATCGAAATGGGCCTCGTCAGACATGAAAAGACAGTTCAACATGTTTCCATCCTCTTCCACCATTTGAAGCATCTTCTGGCAAAATTCCAAGCGAATCGGCAAGTCTGCAGCATTCAGTTTGTTGGCCATTTGAATTTTATATGGGAATAAGTCCAAATCTTTGTGCATAATTGACTGTAATGACTGTCTGCTTACACCCATTTGAGCAGATAAGCTTCTTGTCGAAGCACGTGGATTGTTTTGTATGGCAGCAGCTACAGCAGCGATTGTTTCCTCCGTTCGAACTGAAGGGTTTCGATGGTAAGGTCTTCTGTTGACTGTCCCATGATCGGCAAAATTGTTTACAAGTCTTATTATGGTCCATCTGCTCGGAGGATTGCCGCCAAACGTGCGCCTATACTCTCTTTGAACCGAAACTACGAACTCCAGTGCGTGATAGTGGCGGACAATCCAAATTCTTGTTTCAGTGTCCCAGTTATCCATTTTTGTTAAACGTAAAAGTCAATCTGCAAAATAAAAAAAAAATTAACCAGATTCATTAAATAGAAAAAAAGTTATTTAATTTTTTTTTGGTAGCGGCTTTCATTAGCCACCCTGTATGTACATTAGTTAGAGCGTATCACGGTGTAAGGAGGAAAAAAAGTTGAAAATGTTCCCCCCCAGTTTGAACATGTTGAACAGTTTGAAGTTTTAAAAAAAAAATTTTTTAATTTTTTGTCACCCTGTAAAAACAGCGAAATTTGTTCTTTTTTCTATAATTTCTATATTTTACGTTCGATTTTCAAAAGTGATACATCTTTAGAAAGGTATTCACCAAGGCAATATTTCATCCATAGAAACTTTTAGCCCATCATGCCAAGTTCAGCTTTTATTCTATTTTACTAAAACCAACATCCTGTATTTAAAAAAAAAAAAAATTGCTCGTTGAAATCAAAGACCAAATAGAAAAGTTATAAGCAAAAAATGAATTTCGCTGTTTTTAAAGGGTGCCGAAAAATTTTTTTTTCCAATTTTGAAATCTTCAACAAGTAAACATTCGAACCAGGGGGGAACATTTTAAACTTTTTTTGGCGATACGCTCTAATGTACATAGATATTATTATAATTACATGCATGCATATTTTGTATTTAAAACTTTGTTTTGTATACAAGCGAGCATAAACATATGTATGTATGTCTGTACACATTTTTCACAATCTTTTTATTTGCAGAGCTTAAAAGCGCCAAAGGTTAATACGGGTAAGTACGAGTAAAATGTGTGTAAAGCGCAAATATTTGTTTGATACGATATAGTATAATTGTTGCTTGAATAAATAGATTTAAATATCTATATTTACATTACATTGAAACAATACTATAAATGCATATAAGGGAGCTTTGGTCAAAAACAGCTGTAACTTTAATTTAAAATATTTTTTAATTTGTTAACCTTCAACAACAATCTGATAAGACTATTCACAGAGTTTTAGATACGCAGTGACACAAATTTGGACGGAAATTGTGTATTTTTTTATAACGGTGACTAAGTTGAAAATTTGTTTGAGTTGACCCGAAATGTTTAAATATTGAGGTATATCTGTATATACATAAAGCGTACGTTATCGCGGTATTTGTAGCCTGCAGGGGCGTATGAGTAACTTTTTTCCGAATTGTGTTCATTCATGTTGTAACGTTGCTGTAAATAAATGTGTCAGTATTCGTTTTAAATAATGTATCGGTTTTACTAGTGACTTTCAAGTGGCACACATTACTTGAGTGCTTTAAATCGGAATACTTGTGAGTACTTTAATGTATGCCATACTTCGCCGAATGGTTCAAATTCAAGCAGAAAACTGGAGAAAATACTTTTAATTTTTATTTTCATATTTAACTTCATCTACCACAGCAACAAAAACTGTTACTAATAAATATTTATAATTTTTTTTATCATTTTCCTTATTTGCTGTTCCTTTCCATAATCTTGCTTTTCCGTTCCCTTCTTAAAATAATAAATATAAATTAATTTACTTCCCGCTTCCTTCTTCAAATTTTTTTAATTTTATTAATTTTTTTTTATTATTTTATTTCATTTCAATCATTTAATTTAGTTTAACTAAATTTTAAAATTTTTTTTCTTTATATTATTTTATTTTATTTTCTTTGATCTCATTTTTTGTTTTAACTATTTCATTTTACTTTATTATGTACACTATTTTATTTTATTTCATACTATTTTGATTTATCTTATCTTATTTTATCTTTTGTTTTATTTTATTCAGTTTTATTTTTTTTTTATTTTTTTTATTTAATTTTATTTTATTTCATTTCATTTCAACTGTTTAATTTAGTTTAACTAAATTTTTAATTTTTTTTTGCTTTATGTTACTTAATTTTTTTTTTTTTATTTTATTTTATCTCTTTTTTTACACTGTTTTGTCTTGTTTTATTTTATTCTATTTCATTTCATTTCCTATTATTTTATTTTGTTTTATTTTATTTTATATTATTTCATTTTATTTTATTTATATATTTGGCTTTGAGTTCGTTTATAGTCATGGTACTTATTTTATTTCATTCTATTTAATCTTATTTTATTTTTTGTTTTATTTAATTTAATTTTATTTTATTTTATTTATTTTTTTTATTTTATTTCATTTGATTTCAATTATATAATTAATTTTAACTATATTTTCAGTTTTATTTTTTTTTGTTTTTCATTTTATTTCTTTTTATTTTGTTTTCTTTTTTATTTTATCTCTTTTTTTATTTGATTTGATTTTAATTTATTTTATTTTATTTTATTTTATTTTACTTTATTTCATTTTAATTTATTTTATTTTATTTTATTTTGTTTTGTTTTATTTTATTTTATCTTCTTTTTATTTTATTTTGTTTTGTTTTGTTTTATTTTATTTTATTTTCTTTTTATTTTGTTTTATTTTGTTTTGTTTTATTTTATTTTCTTTTTATTTTATTTTATTTTATTTTATTTTATTTTATTATACCTTTCGTGAACATAAAATGGTATTATAACTTTGATCCAATGTTTGTAAGTATTAGAAGAAGAAGAGATATACCCACCAATAAGTATACCGAAATGATCAGGGCGATGAGCTGAGTCGATTTAGCCATGTCCGTCTGTCTGTTTGTACGCAAACTAGTCCCCCAGTTTTTGAGATATCTTAATGAAATTTGGTATGGAGACGGCATTTTGCATGAGATAATTCATTCGTCGGGATCACCAAATTCGGAGCAATACAACGTATAGCTCCCACACAATCGATTGTTCCGATTAACGGGGTTTGGCCTATAAATGTTGCAATTAAAAAGTTGGGAACGCAAACTTTCGCTAGTTTTATACATATTATATATTTAATGTGTGTAGTGAAAATCACCTAAATCGGACCAGCATAACATATAGCTACCATATACCCGATAGTTTCGATAAAAGAGTTTCGAGCTTTTAATTTTTCAATTAAAAACTAGCAAAACCAAATTTTGCAGGTATGGTACATATTTACAAACGTTTACCCACAAAACTAATTACAGACCTTAAAACTCTTTTCGTTTGTGTCGTTTATATTTACATAAGAACACCTCGCGTGGTATGAGCGCGTGTTCAGGCAAATATTCATTTATAATTTAACGGAATTAAAGCTGTTTCCTCAATTTGCACTTCACTTTGATTTAATTAATTTTGTTTGCTTTTTTGATGTGTTTAATATTTATACGTTACGCGGTTTTGCAGTGTCACCGACGATATGTATTTCTTCCCCTAAAACGCCATCGTCCCTCTTATGACTCTTCCATTTTTCTCCCATTTTTCTTGTTCTTATTCTCCGTTTTCCGTATTGTTTCCCTGTTCTAGTTACACAAATTCTTTCTATGCAACTTCCTCTGTTTTTTCCTCTTCTCTCTCCTCTCTTGTACTTTCTCTTCTTCTCTTTCATCCTTATCCTGTTTCTCCATCTTTGCACTCTAGCTATACTTTTTTTATATATAGTTCCATTGTAAAATATATAAGATAACTGTGTCTTATTCAAAAATATATAGGGTGCACAAACACCCAAATACCATTATTCTGAAGCAAATATATATTTTGGGTGTGGTGTATATATACCTATGTACGTAACTGTATATAAGCTGAAATTTGTATTAGGTGTAAGAGTTTATTTCTTTTATAAATATAGCGTGTGGACAGCCCTCCTTTCCCACCGTTTATCACCATATGATACAATAAATCCAAACTAATCTTATTTTGATTTCCTTAATCTATATTACTTTATCAAACAAAGCGTAAATTCCAGTACGAAAAGTCTGAAACGATTTTATTGTCGGTTTTGGGCATGTGAGAATAGTTATAAATTTGGAACTAAATAAATATTCCTTTCAATATTAATAAAAACGAAACAGCAATTGGTTTAACCAAAAGCTGATAATTTTAAGTGTCCAATAAAATGCAATCAAGTTCGAATGGTCATAAATATGTTGTGTCTTGTGTAGCGATTAGCGTAATGAGGGCCATAACCAAAGCCATTTTCTACAGCTGCAAGCTGGTTATATCAAGACGATAAAAAAAGGAAAAAAAAAGTTTCCATAATACTTTGTACGTTTGTATGTGTGTTTAGATGAATATTTGTATGGAATTCAGCTCATGGTGTAGCGGTTGTGTTGCTGGTCTACCACACCGAAGGTCCAAGAGTCCAGTCCTGGAGTTGGTAACATCAAAAGTGGTTTGGAAAAGTTTTTTCAAAACGGGTTCGCCCCGCTGCAGTGGTTTGACAAACTCTGCGAGTGTACGAGCTTCTCAGAAAAAATGTATCTGCTTTGCAGGTGCCGCTCAGAATCGGCAAAAAACCGGGAGGTCCCGCCAATTTGTAGGAAAAATTAGAAACAGCACACCACAAATTGGTAGAGAAGCTCGGCCTTAATCTCCTCGCGCCAATTATTTATTTATTTTATTTATAAGCTCATTATAAAAGCTCATTATAAACTTCTTGCCTCAGAGTGAAAAAAATTCGTTTTGATACATGGAATGTTAAAGTATAAGCCCTTAATAATCAATATCACGTCAACTTAGATTTCAGTAAATTCTAACGGCTCATCATTATGTTGTTGTCGTTATTCCCACGTTACTAGATCTTCTCTTGTCGGGACTGTCCGAGTGTAGGTCTCGTAAAACTGTTACATAATTGTTAAATTCCCATTAGAATTTACTAACCAATTGATTAGACGGCTCTTTCAAGTTATAATAATAACTTAAATTTATTTTTTCAGAAATACGCAATTATTAATTTATTACCATTGAAAATAATCATTATTGAATCTAAAAAAATTAGGTAAGTAATTAATTATATAAATAATCCTGTAGCTACTGCATTAAGTAAGAACATGGGAGTACTTAGAAACAAAACTTTTTTATGAAAAGTGTTTACTTTTGGAGTACTCTTATACTACTTCAAGAGATTTTTCTATGAACCGGGTGAAGGTTCACATACTTTCAATCCATATGTCTTTTCTTACTTTGTAGAAAATTTCTATACAAACGCTAATACATATTTCCATACATGTCCTTATGTATGTTGAAAATAATGCAAAATACTAATAAAACAATTACAAAAATTTGTTGTGATTAGTTCTTATTTTTTCTAGATTTTTTTAAATAATCATAAAAATTATTGATTCTCTTTTCATTTTGTTCTTTTTAGATAAGCCCGAAAACTATGATTAATTTATCATTAAAAATTTTTTCCAAAATATTATCAATCAAACCGGTAATCATTACGATTAGTAATCATTACCTTACAGGTCTAACATAAATAACAAAACTTGGTCAGGAAAGTCCCAAGTCATTTCATGGTGATCCCTGTGATGTGAAGGTGTATCATCATCATAATTAACTAGGGTTAAACGCTAAGGCATATTGATAAATATTGCCAGGCGGGTCAAGGGCGTAGAATATACTCGCGGTAAGGCATGACTGTGATCTACGGCTAGGGTGCCTCTGACCCACATTACCAGTATTCTCTTTCCTTACGGTGAATGTGATGAGATTGAATAGAAGATTTCACGAAATTGCTAAGAACGAAGCGTACCGAGTTCATATTCGGCAAAGGACTGTCAATAGCGACAACACTCCCCAAATCTTTCGTGGATTGTTTTTGTCGTTACATAAACAAACAAATCGATCAATTTCATGCAATTGCCATATCATTTGTTTTTCAAAGGGACCTTCATGCTTAGATATACATCAGTACAGGTATAGTGACACTCATAGAGCGCAATCTCTGTTCTTTTCCGTTTATTTTTTATTTTATTTTATTTTAATTTATTTACTTTTTAATTTTTTTTATTTTGTATTATTATTTTTTTTTTTGTATTATTCAATTTTATTCTATTTTATTTTGTTCTATTTAATTTTGTTTTAATTAATTTTATTTTTTTATTTTGTTTTATTTTATTTTATTTTTATTTATTTAACTTTTTATTTCTTATTTTATCTAACTTTATTTTATTTTATTTATTTTTTTTTTATTTTATTTTATTTTATTTTATTTTATTTTATTCTGTATTATTTTATTCTGTTTTATTTTATTTTATTCTATTTCATTTTATGTTTTTTCTTTTTTTTTGTATATTTAATCTAATTTTATTTTATTTCATTTATTTCCTTTCATCATTTCATTTCATTTCATTGAATTTCATTGCATTTCATTTTATTTTATCTTATTTTATTTTATTTTGTTTTGTTTTATTTTATTTTATTTTATTTTATTTTATTTTTTTTTATTTTATTTCATTTTATTTTATTTTATTTTATTTTATTCTGTATTATTTTATTTTATTTTATTCTGTTTTATTTTATTTTATTCTATTTCATTTTATGTTTTTTTTTTGTGTATATTTAATCTAATTTTATTTCATTTCATTGCATTTCATTTCATTTCATTTCATTTTATTTTATTTTATTTTATTTTATTTTATCTTATTTTATTTTATTTTGTTTTGTTTTGTTTTGTTTTGTTTTGTTTTGTTTTATTTTATTTTATTTTATTTTATTTTTTTTATTTTATTTCATTTTATTTTATTTTATTTACTTTTTTTAAATTAATTTTTATTTTATTTTAACATAAATATATATGGTTTTCTATTAGTCATTGCAATAAAATAAATTTTAATTTGCAATCATACATTGAATGCTACAATATTAACCAATTATTAAGAAATTGGAGAAGTTGCCATGACTTTTGTTTTTTTGCAATTCTAATCTACAAACTTTTATGAATAGAATTTGAATCATTTTAATAGGACAGAAAAATGTATAACACAAAGAGAATATTAAACAAACTGGACGGTATAATTTAAAATTTAAACAGCTTAAAATAGTTAAGCCCACGATATCGGTGCACAACACTCAACCGCAGGCAATCAGAGATTCAATTCAATGCGACCGCAAAATGCGATCAAATAAGAGAACACATTTTGAAGTCACAACAAATTCATTCACTAAATGCGTGCATATACTACGATATAAAAACATACATACATATGAATAAGTATAAATATAATTCCAACTTCTGCTGTTATCTACACATTGCCACTTTTGGTCCGCCAGCCGCAATTTAGCCACAAATCCAATCAATTGCACAACCAAGCGACCAGCTGACCCATTGAATGGTATTATAGTGGCGGCATTGTACTTCGACTCTTTCGTAGCCGCTCTGTTGGTTATATAATAAGTTTACAATAGGCAATACACGGGGTGACTTGTGCCTACGAATGAATCTTATTTGTTTATTTAAACGTTTTTGGGTGGTCCGTCTTTAGTTAGATGCTGTTGGATAGGGTTTTTTATTAATTTCATTATTGATATTTTTCTTGTAATTTTGAGGAAATTGGTAAATGAGAATGAGTAAGCTTTTTTGAATACTTCGGTCTCATCTTTAACTGCGGCTCGACTTTTGCACTGGGATCAATTGCAATGGCCAATCAATGACTACCGGAAGTAACAAATTCGTGAGACGATTTATGCGGATGAGTTAAGATTCTATGGTTCATGAAACAAGTTTTACTTTGCAGAGTTGTTGCATATGTAGCAGAGCTTCCCAAGAGCGATAAATACAAATTATAAGACCTTTGGCATTCATATTTGGCAGGAAGAAGAAACGACTGGCGAGCTATGTTGGGCACCCAAAAATCGTTTAGATGGTTAAGGGCCATTTAACGAAGAAGAAGAAGTACTATATATAAACTTACTGGAGCGTCAGGGGATGCATATTGTTATTTATAATATTTGCGGACTTCACAAAAAACCAATAATAGTGAGGTTTTTCAGCATTGGTGTTGTTATATATTCATGGCTTAATACTTACTAGAGATCCCCCAGTGGTTGAAACTCAACTACAAAAGTTTATTTTACTTTAAATATTTTTAATTTATTCTATTGTTTTCTATTTTATATTTATCTCTTCTTGGTTATTCTTCTCTTCACTTTCGTTTGATAAATTTTGTTTAATTTTTATTTTCTTTTATTTTATTTTCTTTTATTTTATTTCAATACCCACAAACCCAAACACAAATACATAAACAAAATAAACTCTGGTGTTATATGCTCTTTAAAAATAATCAATTATTTTGTTTTTGTAAACACTGTTTGTATCAGTAACGAAGTTTACTTATTTGCTCATACTTTACATTGCTTGTTTAATGTCTCCAACGAAGCAACTCTTCGTGCTCTCAGGAGAGCCGCTGACACTGGGCACCATAGCCAGTGATCAACACAATAACAACAACTAAAGCAAAAATGCAAGACACGTTTGCTTACACAACAGCGGCTCTTAAATGCGAATACTTGTTTTTCATTGGTTCACTACCAAATCTTCGCACTCACAGGGAGAGCCGATCACACGAGTAATACAATAACATGCATGATATGTCTACTCAAACCACTACGGCTCTATAGTGCTAATACATGTTTGGCATTTGTAGTGGTGTCATTTTTAAATTGATTTTTTTATATTACAATTAAAACACAAATACATAAACAAAATAAACTCTGGTGTTATATGCTCTTTAAAAATAATCAATTATTTTGTTTTTGTAAACACTGTTTGTATCAGTAACGAAGTTTACTTATTTGCTCATACTTTACATTGCTTGTTTAATGTCTCCAACGAAGCAACTCTTCGTGCTCTCAGGAGAGCCGCTGACACTGGGCACCATAGCCAGTGATCAACACAATAACAACAACTAAAGCAAAAATGCAAGACACGTTTGCTTACACAACAGCGGCTCTTAAATGCGAATACTTGTTTTTCATTGGTTCACTACCAAATCTTCGCACTCACAGGGAGAGCCGATCACACGAGTAATACAATAACATGCATGATATGTCTACTCAAACCACTACGGCTCTATAGTGCTAATACATGTTTGGCATTTGTAGTGGTGTCATTTTTAAATTGATTTTTTTATATTACAATTAATTTTAATTTTTTTATTGATTGCAGTGATGCTTGGATAGACCTATCGATAAATATGTTTTTGTTAATACCTTAGATATATGTCTGGCCGTGAATCGGATAAACTCTTTCTCTCTGCCTTGAATACTCACTATTAATTTCTATTCCTCCGATCTCTGCCTCTCTTTTTTATCTACCTCCCTGTTTCTATGTCTCCGTATATTCATTCCTCCTCTACTAACTCACTATTTTTAAGCTCTGCTTTTCTCCAGTGTAATCTCTCACAATTCTCATTTGATAATCCTTTCCACCTTTCTCGTTTTCTCGCGGCATATACATCGGCTTCTCTTTCTTTCCCTCTTCCTTTATATTTCCCCGTTACCTATGTCTTTACTCTCTTTCTTTCGCCCCTCATAAGAGCTTTCGCATAATCCTTGCAAAACCTTCAAATTTGTGTAAATTGTGTAATGTAAATATCTCGACCGCTGCGTCATCTAACGGATATTTTTTTCTTAAACCTTACTCTCACTCACGATCTAGATATTTCCCTGTAAGTCAAACATCAAGGAACGCCATTCTTGTATTAAGCAAATACATATTTTTTCAGTTATATCAATCGAATACAGGGCATTTGCAATAAATCGGGTAAATTGTTATTAATAAAATTCTCACGTCTATTTGGTTATTGGATTTTACAAAAAAATATAAAAATCTCGCCGTAAGTCCAATTAATAAAAAGTAATATTCCATAGTATGCTTCATGATCCAACAAAATATTTTAGCTGCCTTAAGACAGTCTTCCATAAAGAGATGAATGGAAAAAATCAATCAATTACACCAGCTTTTAGAAAATAGTCCAAAATATACGATATAGTACGAGGTATCGAATTAAGCTATTATTGCTTATGAACACAGAAATTTACAAAAACTTAAAGCACATTTCACTCTTTCCTAAGTTAGCAGAGGAATTGGCTAGTCTTTGCAGAAATTAATTAAAGTGACATACTTACTGTTTTTTAATTGAATGTCATAAATTTTGATTAACTCAGAAATGGCTTAGCTTAGCTTAGAAAATTAATTTATAACTTATTGCTTTCCCTTGCACTTGCTTATTATTAAAATGGCGCATGTTTATGGAAAGTTGGAAAGAAATTTTATTTTATTGCGGTGGGCATGAAGATTTATACAAATGAAATTTATTTATTAGAATTTCTTTCGTACTAAGCAGCTTAAAGGTCATTGCTATGTTGCACTGGTCACATGTAACCATGACATTTTCAAATTTAAATTAAGTTAATATTTTCTATTTGTTTTACGGTACAGTCTAATAGCTAAATATTTTTTAAACGCTTTTCAAAAAATTTCCTAACAATTTCTTAAAGAAATTTGACTAAAAATCCACTACTTATTTATACCTTTTTTAACAAAAAACGCGAATTTAAACGTTTCTGAAGTTCTGAACAATCGAAAATTGATCATTTGTTCATTCATATGTGCGCGTTGACACGTCCATTTTCCACAAATCTTCAAAAATCTCATATAGAAGGACAAAGTTGATGAAGCTACCAAATTTGATCATTATATCAAATATGATCGAAATCAGTTCAGTAGTTTCAGAGTCCATTGCGGTCAAAGTTTGTTACACAAGAAAAATGTATATAACTAGGTTATACCCGTGGGTTTTACCCCACATTTCTATAAAAAATATGCAACGTAAATAGAACAACTTAAATTTTTTTAATCTAGCCCAAATACTTCCAGAGATATGGACTATGAAAAGTTCCAGTTTTATGGGAGGTGCCACGCCCCCTTTTTCGTTATCCCCAGTTTTTTTGGAGGTGGTAGGGATCAGTCTCATATAACCCCTTATCAAATTTCAGTGGTCTAACGTAAATACTTCCAGATATACGGACTATGAAAAATTCCATTTGTATGGGAGGTGACACGCCTCCTATATGTATCAAAATATTTTTTAGCCCATGACCATCCCTGGAAGATATCGAGTGCGTGTTTCTAGTTTGGTTACGATCGGTTTATACGTTTAGGACACAAGTCGGTCTATATATATACATTAGGGTGGGCCGATTTATATGGACAAAAGTTAACCGATATCGCGGCATCGATTTTTCGCTAGGTTTTGGGCTCAGGGAAAAAAAATTTCCACTACGCACACCAAAAAAATAATTTTCGAGCCTGCGAAATTTCATTTTTTTGACTTTGATTTTTAAGGTTTTTTTCATGACCTACTAAAAAAATTTTCATCTGTATGTCCGACCCAAAAATGTCCGCTAAAAACGTTGGCGATAGCAATTTTTTGAAAAAAATAAATTTTTTTTCGGTTTTTGGAAAAGTCGATTTTTCGACCAAAACAAGTTCCAAATTTCACACAGGCACGCTTTAGTATTTTTTTGTGAAACTAAGTACATTTTGTTCCATATACATAAATCTATTTCGATGGAATTTTTTCTTCTGGGTATCTCATTTTAAATATGTATATATTTTTTAGTTATCATGCGATTTTGATATAAAACAAAATTCGGCACACATTCTAAATTACAAGTTGTCCAGCAGTGAAAGTCTGATAAAAATTAATTACTTAGTTTCCGAGATCCTTGAGTTCAAACAGACAGACAAAAATCTAAAAGTGATTCAGATGACCTCTACAAAATTCCCTACGTCATTTTCAGTCATTTTTTAAAGAAATATTCAATGTACAGACGCGACTTTTCCAGAGTTTTAGTATAGTATAGATGTAAAAATAATAATTGGACATTTACTCGTTATTCAAATTTGTTTGCATGGCAAATCGTAGTGGCCCCAATACAAAAGTAGTGAGCTTTAAGCTTTCAATTGTATAGGGTGTTTTTTTTACAGGTTTGTTTTTCGAATAGAGATAAAGCTGGCATTTTGTGGTCAAATCTGGTAACTCTAATGTCATTTATGTTCAGTTTGGTTTGCCATTTCATCATGAACAGGTTGACATAAGAACAACGCTTGCAAATCGTGCAAATTTATTTCGAAAATAATGGTTCAGTTCGCGAAGTTTACCGTGAGCTACGTCCATTTTATGGTCGACATAATCGTCCATCAGAGCAATTAATTCGGTTAACCATGGATCGTTTTCGCACTACGTTTACTCTATGTGATAATACGCATCCGCAGAGACGTCGAACAGTGCGCACCGAAGAAACAATTGCCGCTGTAGAGCAAAGTGTTGAAGAGGACCCGAATGAATCGATTCGCCACCGTGCACAGCAATTGGAGCTTTGTCCATCAACTTTATGGAAGATTTTGCGCAAAGATCTTGGCTTGCGACCTTACAAGATCCAGCTTGTGCAAGAATTAAAGCCGCGAGACCATGCAATGCGTCGTGATTTTGGTGTATGGGCCGAAAATGAGATTGATTTCGATGCTGATTTTCATCGCAAAATTTTGTTCAGTGATGAGGCTCATTTTTGGTTGAATGGCTACGTCAACAAGCAAAATTGCCGCATTTGGAGTGAAGAGAATCCACATGAGACCCTTGAAACGCCATTACATCCACAAAAACTGACTGTTTGGTGTGCTCTATGGGCTGGTGGAGTCATTGGGCCATACTTCTTCCGCAATAATGCTGGAGAGGCAGCTACCGTTAATGGAGACCGGTATAGAGCCATGATAACCGACTATTTTGTTCCCGAATTGGATGGCATGAATGTGGATGAGTTGTGGTTCCAACAAGACGGCGCTACATGCCACACAGCGCACGTCACAATCGATTTATTGAAGGAAACATTCGATGAGCGCATAATTTCGCGGAATGGACCTGTCAATTGGCCACCAAGGTCGTGTGATTTGACACCATTGGATTATTTTCTTTGGGGATATGTGAAGTCGCTCGTCTACACCACCAAACCAGAAACGTTAGGGGAATTGGAAGCCAACATTCGTGGCGTTATTGCCGACATACGGCCCCATATGCTCGAAAAAGTGGTTGAAAATTGGACCTGTAGAATTGGCTTTATTCGAGCCAGCCGCGGCGGCCACATGCCCGAAATCATATTTAAACATTAATGGCATAAAATTATCCTTCCAATAAAGCCAAATTGATGGACCTTAAAACGATTTTCTTGTGTTTTATTTCAATTCGAAGTTCTATACCCCTAAAAAAACACCCTTTACTATATTTTGACCGATCTCGTTAAATACTTTTATATATACTACTCACTGAATAACTGCATACAAATTTGGCTGCTAATATTATTTCTAAAAATAATTTTACATACCTGAAAAGAAAGAAATAATATTTATTAATTTTAAATAACATTAATATGAGCATATTATATCAAATTGTAAGATTTAAATATATGTGTGATTTCTTTTCCTGTTTTCACAATTTTCAGATAAAACTAGATTTTTCTACCTTTCTCTAAGCACGATAAAAATTACAAATTTTGCAAACAAACAAATATTACGGAACATCGCATTTCACATTGAAATACTTTTCACGAATTCCATATAAATGTGAAATTCTCTACTAAAGGCATTGCTAGTGCAATATGCGCACAGACATTTATATAATTTTGAAAACAAAAAAAAGTGCAAAATGCTTTTCCTGCTGCTGCCACAATTATTATTTATTGCTTTGTGGTATATAATATTGCATGCAACACTGCTTGCCACATAATTCAATAAAGTCGGCAACACGCAACATTGGCAGTCAAACGAATCCCAGTGAACAAATTCTATATCAAATTAAAGTCACACAGCAATGCTCACAGATATGTATGTGCCCAGCAGAGAAGTTAATAAGTAGTGACCGATATTTCTATGTAGTTCATAACTAAAGTCGCAGGCAACTGGGTTCGGTTAAGAGCCCGTATGGATTGGCACTCACTCACCTCAGAGACAATTATGTAGATTGAGAATGCTCTCAGCACGCGCCGAGAGAGTGAGCGATAGAGAGACGGCAAACTCGCACAACCAGGCATTCCTAACTTACACCTTCTTAAACCACTAACATTTCCATACAAACTTAGGAAGCAGCAAAATATCCACTTCCATCACCTTTGCTGTACGGTCGAAAAATAACAACGACAAGAAAAGTGCTCTATTTAATCACTCTCCCCCACATACTAAGAGCTCAAAATTGCAAAGGGAATTTGTTGTCATATTCCATAGTCTAAGCATCAGCGCTATTACGCAAAAAAAATTGTTTAGGTTTGAGAAGGCAGTCAGCTCTTTTCCTATCTAACCATGAACATTAGAGCGTATCACCAAAAAAAAGTCGGCCGTACCTCCCCTCATATGAAGTGTTTTTGAAAAACATTTAAAAAAAAATTTTTTTTTTTCTGGCAACCCTAGATGTCGCTCAATTACATTTTTCTTCATATCTTTGGCATTTATTGTCGGATTTTAAAGTGTGACACATAAATTTGTTTGTCTCAAAGAGGAGGTTTTTCTCAAGAAAGTTCATTGAGCTCATGGGTTTCGTTGTGGTACTTACCTACCATATCGCAGTTTCTACCACCCTTATGTAACAACCTAATGTCAGTTATTTGAAGATCGTTAAAAATCATAAATCTTTTGCGAAAAAAGTATTTCGATTCAATCAGTAGAAGCAGAAATATAGCACAATTTATTTTGGTCCAAAGCCATACAAGAAAAAGTAAATTTTATTTATTTTCCTCGCTCGCGAAACAGTTAGTGAATTGTTTGTTTTGTAACGGAAATTTTGTTGGGATTCAAGCTTCCTGTAATTCTGCCGGCTCTCGAGCTAAGATAAAATGTGGCCCATGCGTTGTTCATAGGTGACCGCCATTGCAGATTCATGAACTGTATGAACAAATCGCTCGGTATTTTGGGAATGACAAGGGTATGCTGTAAAAAAGATCAGTGCCGATAAAAGAGAAGCAAAGAAAAATTAATGGTTTTCGTTGTGCATGCCTGGTAATTCAATTATTTCATTGGACTATTGTAATGCTTCGAGGTGATCGTACGAGAAGAACTGCAAGCAGGGTGGTTCAGATACACAATAGTCCAGTTAATTTATAAAAAAACGGCCTTCATAAAGAAAAATGTATAAAAAAAATAAGGCATCTAATGTAAGGCTTTCAACTAAAAACAAAATTTATTTTACTTCGAGTTCTACTGAATTAATTGAAGTACTTTTTCGCAAAAGATTTAGGATTTTTACGGTCTTTAATTTGCTGTTATTAGATCGGTACATAAGGGTGGTAGCAACTGAGATATTGTGGGTAGGTATCACAACGGAGCGCCTGAGATCAATGAGCTTTTTTTAGGAAAAACCCACTTCTTGAGACAAAAAAATTGGTGTATCACACTTTAAAATCCGACAATAAATGCCGAAGATATGAAGAAAAATGCAATTGGGCGACATCTAGGGTTGCCAGAAAAAAAAAATTTAATTTTTTTTTAAATGTTTTTCAAAAACACTTCATATGAGGGGAGGTACGGTCGACATTTTTTTTTTTGCCTGTAAAGCGAGTCGCTCTAATGAATGAACATTGAAGTCTTGCAATCATCCCGGTTGCTCCAAAATAAATGCTTTAGAAGTATGCGCCTCGATTTCTCTTAGGAGATTTTAAAATGGTGGGCGCAACTAACGGAATATGCTTTGCATATTCTACTCAATGCTTTAGCACAAAGTTTTCTTAATACTTTTAAAAGTATTTTTTGGTCAATTTCGTACTTTAGTAGATCATCAAGTTGGATTAATTTTAAACATTCTTTATCGTGAAATAAATAAAATGTTCACTACAATTTTTTAATTGCGTTTATTTAATTATAATTAATTACGCATTGAACTGTTTCAACAGGCATGTATACTAAAAAACTAAAAACTTAACAGCTAATAAAAAGGTATGGGAGCTTATATTTGAACATAAATATTAGTAGTAACGGAAGTTCTCTTCTTCAACCGGATATACAACAGAATACACTTACAGCTAGAGTGTAACATTTAAATAGTATTAACGGCGGGAGCTCTCTTAATATATGTATGAGTATATTGAATACAAATGTAAGGATGTAACATAGTCATAGCAAGAGAGAGAGCGGAAATTTTCGTATATGTATATGTGTGTGAATTTATAAACTGACGATGAACATAGTTGCATATTAACAAAAGAATTAGAGTGTAAGTTTAACATGCATGTACGATTAACATAGTTGCAGTTAACATATAGGAAACTAGTAAAGCCACCGGATGTGTACATATGAAAAAGAGATAGTAATTAAGACTGAGAGCTACGTATATTTATAATAACTAACTGGGCATACTCGTATATGTCGGCTTCGGAGACTTTGCTTGCCGTCTCTTCAGTGTCTATCAATATTTGCTGTGTCCGGGTACCAAGCAGAGAGAAATGTTGACATGATCTAGAGTCTTTAGCGCAGTTCGGTACCTTCGCACTTTATTGGATGTAATTACGTACAATATCTTTAAGGCAGCTTGGCTGTCAACGAGTATCGTTACTTAACTTTCTGTTACTGTGCTCTCTCGCAGCAATCTAGTAATCCTTTCTATGGCATAGACATCCGCTTGGAAGACACTTTATGAGTCAGGGAGTCGATTTGCTGAAAGGCTTAGAGATCGTGAGAATATAGCTCAGTTACCGTTCCCTTTCGTGTAGATCGCAACATATCTTCCAGTAACTAAACTCTTCTTCCATTCCTCCCTCAAAAGATACTTTACCTTCTGTTCCCGGAAGTCAATAACTGACGTGATGTCCTGTCCATGTTGGTTTTTCAGTCAGTTTTGCCCCTGTATAGTCCTTTTATCATGTTAGCTATTATCGTTGGGTGCTCTTAGTTGGCTGACATCCAGGTTCTGGCAGCCTTCGGTTTCAGGGCTCCTTTTGCGGACTAACACATGCAGCAGCACCAGCTTGAAAATGGCTTTGACTCTTTGCTGAAGTACTCTTTAAACTTTCCCAGCTTTCAATTCATTGCTATTTTTAGCGAGAGCCTTCCAACAGCCTAAAGCGTCATATCTTAGCCAGTACATATGGTATGTCAGTTTAGTACATATCGTAATAGTCCCAAGTTCTCTTGCAGTTGTAGCATGCTGCCAGAGCCTTCTTCGATTTGGAATTATGCCAAGATATTTGGTTCTAGGGCTGATAAGCTGTTTGAGCTTCCCGCAGGCGTTGACATGGTTGACGAATTAAACCCACAGAGTTCTTTTTCAGAAGGAGGGTGACAAGACCCAGAAGGTTGCACTGGTCATACCCGCGACACTTTAGTTATGGTAATTGTTGTTGGAGCATGCTCGAACTTTTATGTTTTGTTTGTTGATTGAAAACTTTCGGAAAGTGTTTTTGTCATTATAAACAACAATAACAACATGGTGAGGCTTCAGAGGAGAGATTTATCGATGTGCCGTTCAGTCAGTTCAGATTCAACGAAGGAATTTTAGTATTTTAGTGAATAGTACGAGTTCCTTTTTATTAAGGTTCCGAGTTCCCGGAAATCCAAGTCCTTGACAGAGTGCCTCTTTTTAATATTTCTGAAGGCACCTTCTATATCGAGAAAGTCTTATTGGGTATACTCCCTGAAATTCAGAGATTATTCAATAACTCGTATGACCTTGATCTCAGCCAGTAACCATTATAACGCGTTTGAAGTTTCAAGCTGATCCATCTTACAATGAAATTTAGACAGGGTGATCAGAGTGATCGTGCCCATTAGGCAAGGGCGAAACATTGTTAATAACAACAATAAAACTAATGTATTTTAATCCAGCTGGAAACCAATGATAGGTTACCGATAAACGAACTAGATCCAAACTGTGGAGTTCAAAACTAGTTCTGAACGAAATAAATGATAATGCAACATGGGACGAAACTAAACACTGAGGAAGGCGGAACGCCGAAACTGGTTTGTTACAAAACCAAATTTAACAAGGTATGACGGAAAATCTTTATCGACAATTTGCCTACGGAGTGCCTGTGTAACCAGCTTATAACAAGCGAGTAGTGGTCCAGCATGTACTGGTAGAGCACTAGTTGTAAACTATAATTTTACCCTATATACTCGTAGGTATGTAAGTAAACAACTCCCATTAATTGTATATCTACGCACATGAAAAACTTTCAGCTTTTGCTTTTACTTTTTACATTTTTTTTATGGTTTGTTTATGTGGAATTTATTTATGTTCAGAGCATCATAATTTTTATTTGCTGGCACAGGCAATACCATTGAAGTGCATATCCTTTTTACGAATGATTGCATCATTGCACTACAATATTTAGATGCTTACGGTATTGCACGCAAAAAATGCTAAAAAAGAAGCAATCGAAACAGAAAAACATGCAAGAAAATTCCGAAAAAGTGAATAGTTAAGGTAAAAGGGTTCCCATACCCAGCGTAAATGCATGTCTGATTGCCAGCAGCTGGTTGCCAAGAAAATTCGCGTACATTGCACTTTGAACTTTGACATAGGGAAAAAATGGCACTGCAGTCCTTTACAATAGTCGGCAAACAACTCGTATGAGTATTGTTACCTTGGATATATACGCACACATCTGCAGTTACATACAGTTGTGTTCAATATAATAGTAGTGCAATTAAATTGCATATCGAATAAAAAACGAATTCCGTACGCTCGTTTGGATTCCCGGCCACAGGAGCATCACGGGTAATGAGAAGGCAGACGAACTGACTAAATTGGGGGCTGAGGCAGAGGTCTCCGATGCGGTGATGTTACATCCAGCAATCACATCCATTAAAAGGCTCATTTATTGCAGGTACACAGAATTGGCAGTCCGTAATTGGCTCTCCACCGATGCCTGCAAAATCTCTAAACAAACGTGGCCCACCTACAACAAAACAGAGAGCAGAGGACCTGCTTCTGTTATGGAAATCACAGCTCCTTTATATTTCGTCGAACGATATCCATTTTACTTTCACTACTATCATATTGAACACAGCTGTAAGTGTTTTTCGTTCGGTAATCATTCACAATATATTATTTATTAATTTAAGTGTCATTGTGAACACATAGAAGTGGCGAATGTGTGACAGAAGTATTCACAACAGATAAACAGCTGTGATCACCTAATTCGCAGAGTTGCTTTTTTTCACGAGTTGCAAATAGTAGTATGAAAACTTTAATTAACTTGTAGAGAAATTATAAAAAATTTGATTTATGTAAATATGGTTAACTTGAAGAAATACAGATCCTTGAGTAGTAATACCTGCTGTGAAAAACTATTGCAATTAGGAGAATTGATTTCTATTAGAAGTTTATTTTATCATACCTTTATTGAAATTAATGCAGAATAATGCAGCTTTCGTTGAAATTCATAATGATAATAAAATCAACTATAAGAAATTCAGCTTTTCAATGTTAAATTAAGTGGAATGTCTGTCAAAAGAATCTAATGATACACAGATATTGATATTTAATTTTTGTATACCTAGTAGTGCTACACACACAAGGTATATTAACTTTAGTCGCCTAACGGTGGTATGTAACGGCATAAACGGATCGAGATAGATATTAACTTATACATATCAAAATGTTTAGGAGGAAAATAGAAATTGATTAAGCCATGTCCGTTCGTCCGTCCGTCCGTCCGTCTGTGACCACGATAAATTTTGAGATATCTTAATGAATTAGGTATGCGGTTTTCTTGGCGCTCATCTCCGGCCGTTATTGAAAATGGGCGACATCGGATGATAGCCACTCCCACTTTTTATATATAGAATATTTTCGAAAATACAAAAAAAGTGAATATTCAGTACATAATACACTTATTAGGATACAATTTGGTGTGTACATTAACGTTAAGCCAGAAAATAGATTTTTCAATCAATTTTTTTAAATGGGCGTGGCATCCCCACTTTTGATTAAGTCAAATTTAGAAATAATATTAATCATAAATCACAAACCGTTTAAAGATATCGAACGAAATTTAGAACACATATTTATATTAATAGAAGGTATGTTCCGGAAAAAAATGGGCGAAATCGGTTAAGGTCCACGACCACATTTATACGAAAAATTTTGAAAAGGATCATAGCTATATTTAATAGGCAATAGCTTTTCGTACAAAAGCTCGTTTCTATTTCACTTTCAAAGTATACGTGCACGAAGAAAGTCGAAAAATATAAATTTTTGAAAATGGGCGTGGTCCCGCCCCTCCACAAAACTTTTTATGCCATAACTCCGGCAAAAATTTATTAATCGAACCGATATTTGGCGAAAATGTTGAATATATAAAGGTAAATATTTGTTGTAAAAATGGGCGAAATCGGTGCACTGTCACGCCCAGTTTTTTAACATAGTTCTGAAATTTTTTTTTTTTATGTAAAACGTGATACTTCTATAACCATGCAAGCTATATCAATAAGATCTTGCATACATAATAAGCCTTTTAATCAAAACTCAACCGCAGAAAAGTTGTGTGGATTCAAGGGAAGTAGGCGTGGCGCCGCAAACTTTTCATCCTGAAAATGCTGCTATTTTCAAAGGCGATTGCTTGTAATTTTAACTAAATACTTCAATCAAAATTGGTCAGCTGCTTCTCAATAGTATGCAGTATACTCCTACCAAAAATTAAGCAAATCAGATGACACAACAGTTAAATATCCGGGCAAGTTGTTAATACCCCACTGCAATAGGGAAGTTATATACCTTTTTTGATTTGCATGCCTTTAATGAACATGAAAGGTTTGTAAGTATGAGAAGAAGAAGAGATGAGCCCATCAATGAGTAAACTGAAATAATAAGGACGATGAGCTGAGTCGTTTTAGCAAATGTACGTCTCTCAGTCCGTCTGTCTGTCTGTCCGTCTGTCTATTTGAATGCCAAACATAAAATGTGCATGTATTAGTATTTTGATAAAATGTGGTTAGTAATTGTTGGTGGGGAGCTAGCCGTGGTGTGACGGTAGTGTTGCCGGCCTACCACACCGAAGGGCCAAGGTTCGAGTCTTGGAACAGGTAATATCAAAAGTGGTTTGACAAAGTTTTTTAAAACGGGGTCGCCCCTCGGCAGTGGTTTGGCAAACTCTCCGAGTGTCTTTCTGCTATGGAAGGCTTCTCAGCATGGATGCCGTTCGAAGTCGGCAAAAATTCAAAACGGCACACCACAATTCGGAAGGAAAGCTCTTCGCTAAAATCCCTGTTGTATATCGCGCCATACATTTATATTTTTTTAAGTTAATTTACTTTTCAAAGCTCATAACAGAAGTGTTTTTATTGAAAACAATCAGCTGGCTTTATAACACGAATTGAAAAGTATTAAAATAGACCTGCGTAAATTGGTATGCCATAATGTATCATTACTAGTTATATAATGTTCGGTTCCACAC
Organism: Merzomyia westermanni; assembly: GCA_949987695.1. Lineage (NCBI taxonomy): Eukaryota > Metazoa > Arthropoda > Insecta > Diptera > Tephritidae > Merzomyia > Merzomyia westermanni. The sequence continues at coordinate 35,566,133 of OX465288.1, forward strand.
GAACTTAGACTTCCTTACTTGTTTTTTTTTTTACTTACAGCTCCTAATTTTCTTCATTCCCTGCTTGTTCGCGTGGTTTAATTTCTCCATTCTAATGTCATTCGTTGTGAAAACGTCTCCCTTTTAATGCAACTCTACTCGCCTGACTTCTAGATACTACATGTACCTAAAGCGTACAAACTTACTAACGCATCTAAAGTTTTCACAATAAAAAGCATTTGCTGTTTTTTTATCTAATACCCGTCGTCTTTTGTTTATTTTACGAAACCATTAATTTTTGACGCAATTTAGCTAATTTCCTCGTGTTGGTTTTCGAGCATATATTTTATGCGCATCCATAAATAATTTGGATGCAATACTTTCACTTAGTATAAATAAACAAATATTGTAAAAAACATTAAAAAAAAATTTTAATTAAAATACAAAAACACTGTGCACGACTACCTTTATATAAACGGACCAATAGTTAACAACCTTACATCTTATATATAAATAGACAAGATGAATGCAATGTAGAACCGTTTTCTGCTAAACTATAATTCTAAGGTATACAAATTATATATGTATAGATAAGAAATTTTGAGGTGTACTTTTATCCGTAAATAAAAAAAATTTAAAAAATCATTTTAATATAAAAAATTTAACATAAAAGTCACACCACTACACATTTACTTATTCACACTATAGACACGCTGTGTGTGTGTACTTGCTTTTTGTGTACTATGCTGAATCGTGAGCATGGCCGAGGAGTTGCTTTGTAGGAAAAAATTAAGAGCCGTAGTAGTGTGAGTAGACTTGCCATGCATGCATGCTTTTGTGTTATTCGTGTGGTCGGCTCTCACTGTGAGTGCGAAGAGTTGGTAGTGGACCAATGAAAAATAAGTATTCGCACTATAGATACTCTGTTGTGTCATGCATTTTTGCTTTAGTTGTTGTTATTGTATTGATTACTGGCTACGATGCCCAGTGTCAGCTTCTCTCCTGAGAGCACGAAAAGTTGCTTTGTGGGATACATTAAACAAGCAATGTAAAATATGAGCAAATATGTAAAATTCATTGCTGATACCTGCAAACAGGGTTTACAAAAATAAAATAAATGATTACTCATAAAGAGTATTAAACACCGAAGAAAATTAAAGGAAAATAGAAAAGAATTCAAAGGAAGGAAAATTAAAGGAAAGAAAGGAAAGAAAAAGAAAAGGAAAGGAAGGAAAGGGAAGAGAATGGAAAGGATAGGAAAGGAAGAAAAATTAAAGGAAAGAAAGGAATGGTACGGAAATGAAAGGAAGGGAAGGGAAAGGAAAAGAAGTTTGAGGAAAGTAAAAAATAAAATAAGAGGATAAAAAAAAGAAATCAAGGAAAATAAAAATATGTTAGAGGAAAGGAACGACATAGAAAGGAAGAAAAAAAGGCGGATAAAACATACCTACAGCAAAAAAATAAAATAAAATAAAGTTTATTGGTTGAATTTCAACCACTGGGCGAACTCTAGTAAGATAAATTTGGTAAATAGCTTTAGCTGCATGTAGAATATATTGGTATTGAAAATAAGCGAAATCCGGCCATAGCCACTCCCAAAAAATTTGGTAAAATAGGATTGGCATCCGACACATACGGAAGAAGAAATTTTGCAGTTTTTTTTTAAATTGGCGTGGCAGCGCCTACTTTACAGCTTTGGAGAATGGGTGAGGCTAGGTACCAGTCAGTATAACATTTCAGTTCATCATAACTCTAAATATATCATAGTCGTTGCTTAACACGCGTTTTAATTTAAATCTTTACTTAACTTAAAAAGACATTTAAAATGTAGTCATTTTTAACAAAAATTTTAGATAAAATGAAATGTAACAGGGTCCCCTTACGGAATAAAAATTTTATCGGTTAATGGTATGAAGTAATTGTTTATGTTTTGCAAGGTCACCCTGTGTCAACTATTTTATTCACAAGCCATAGTATACTATGGTATGGTATGGTATATGTCTTCGAGTAAGCAATGTCAGAAACACAACCGTAGACACATCCTGTGATTTTAAAATGTTAAAATGAAGTTTTCGTTAAAACTCCGTCTTGGGCTCGGTTTTCAGTACAAGTTCAAATCAATTCGTAGTTAAACTAAGCTTAAACTTTTTATGCAGTTTCTCAGTCAACATTAAATGAAGTTTAAGCGGAGTTTAAGAGGCCAATCTGGTCAGCTGTTTGCATATTTAATATTTTTATATTTATTTAAATAATGAATATATCATCTGACGAAAGTGATTATAGTGATGCAGAAATAAGCCAAATGCTCACTATTACAATACTGAATATGTAAACAAATGTCATCTGTTGCCGTATCTTGATAAAAATAATCAATGTTGCGGTATGAAAAGCAAATCTTAAAAGCGGCCTTAAACTCTCACTGAAAACCCGATTTAACTGGAGTTTAAATTTATGCCGAGTTTAAGCAAAACTTAGTTTAAACTGAGCTTAACCAACGACTGAAAACCCGGGCCTTAGACATGAAATGTATTTTAAGTTGAATACGACAGACATGAAATGGTGTTTATTTTAGAATCATGTTTAAGTAAATAAAACTCTATTTTAATTTGACTATGACTACGGGCCATTTGATTTAGATTAATCATATTTGGATATGTGTGTCCTTTATACAAGATATATACACTTTTGGAAAAGTAGGCTGAGCCACACCCACAGGGGAAAAGCTGAATACACTATATTTATATACTCATGTAAAGGAGGGATTGGGTGCAATAAAGGAAGGGAGGAAAACCTTAGTATAAAAAATTATAAGAAAAGGAGAATAAAAGGGAAAGAAAGAGGGAGAGAAGTAGGAAAAATAAGTAGGGAATAGGAGGGTAAGAGGAGAAGGAGAGCAAGTAGCCATTAAGGGGATTTGATAAAGGAAAAGAGGGAGGAAGAAAAAGAGAAAGCGAGAGATGAGAAGGCTAAATAGTAAAGTTGTACCACATAAATTTTTGGCCTGAACAACGTCGCCAGTTTGGAATAAAAATTTACTCTAAATGCAAGGCAAAATTAATGTAGACATCGAAATTTCGCGCCAAACCTCATGAGTAGAGTTCTCTTATGGCAGTGTAAGTTTTATTCTAAAGGTAAAAAGAAAATGCACAACTTTGTCTAATTTCACTTCACTTCTTGTGGCAACTTGGTGAAATTTGGTGAAGACCTGGGCTGAGAAATATATCCTAGTGAAAATTATATTAAAATATCTTCAAAGTAGTTGGAACGTAGAGAGGAAACTGTCAGGTGGAGTTTGCAGATCATTTCATGTTTAGCTTCACAGCATTTGCAAGGCAAGACGTAAATATCTCTATCCGAATGTATTCCATTTTCCGTAGTAAATATCCAAGAACTATAACCTTGCCAAATCCGAAAAAAATATCCAAACTACGCACCGATTCGCTACATAATTGTAATCCAGTCTCCTAGTCTTCCCCAAGTTTTTGCACTGAAAACAGTCGAAAAACAAGGCAAGCGATGTTATATAAACGTAGTAATATAAAAGAAACAAAGCAAAATAAATAAAAGAAACACTTTTAAGTGTGCGTGTTGCAAACACATTCGCCAAAAAACTCAATAAATTGGTTGAGTGCAAATTTAGTATTCAAAAGAAAAAAAAATTAAGAAAGAAATGTAATGAATGCAGTAGCAGAAAAATAAATTTTTAATTGAATTTGTGCAATCCTGCGCTCGGTTGGACGCTCGCGAGAGCGAATATTTCTTCCACTTGGTAAACGTATAATTCGTAATTTTTTTGCGCAGCTGCTTGTGCTTACATATATAGATACTAGACAGAACCAAAAAAAAATAAATTTTTTTTGTATTATATATTATTGGAACACTTTAACCCCATATTCATCTATATATATAAAATTCAAATTATGTATGTATATATGTATAGGCCGACTTGTGTCCTATACGTATAAGCCGATCGCAACCAAATTTGAATTTCCATGGTCAAGGTCATGGGTTAAAAAATATTTTAATATATATAGGGGGCGTGGCACCTCCCATACAACTGGAATTTTTCATAATCCATATCTCTGGAAGTATTTGGGCCAGACAACTGAAATTTGGTAAGGGGTTATATGAGATTAATCCCTAACACCTGCATGAAAATTGGTGATAACTAAAATGGGGGCGCGGCAACTCCCATATAACTGGAATTTTTCAAGTCGCTCTATAGATACATACATACATAATTTTAATTTTATATATACAGATAGAAATGTAGGGTGAAACCCACGGGTTAAGCTAGTAAAAAATAAAATTGCTTTTAAAAGTAAAGTAAAATAAAACAGCTTTTTAAAGTGACATTTCCATACAAATTTTGAATTATAAGAGCTTTTATGAATATGGGGATAAGTCCAGTGGTTGAAGTTCAACCACAAATCTTTATTTTATTTAGATTATTTGCTGTTAGTTTCCTTGACCTTTCTTTCCCTTGCTTTTTATGCTGTTCTATTCCTTCCGTTTATTTTCGTGGCCTCTACTGTTTCGTTTCTTTTTTTCCTTACTTTACTGTTTATTTCTTTCTATATATGTTTCACTTCTTTCTTTCATTTCCTTTACTTTCCTTTCTTTTCCGTTCCTATAATTTTGTTTCGTTTTCTTTTCTTTCTTGTTATTTCTTTACTGTTTAATAATCCAGGTCGTGTGTTTGTTTTATTTTATTTTATATAATTTTTTTATTTTTTATTTTTTTATTTTATTTTATTTTATTTTAATTTGTTTTATTTTATTTTATTTTATTTTATTTTATTTTATTTTATTTTATTTTATTTTATTTCATTTTGTGTTATTTTATCTTATTTTATTTCATTTTATTTTATTTTATTTTATTTATTTTATTTTATTTTGTGGATCATCCATCTAATTTCCAAAGAAATTTTTTATTTTCGCTCAGTCTAATACATACAAAAGCATTTAACTTACGAATGTGCGTGTGCATTGCAAAGGGCGGAAAAACTGCTGCTGCAAACTTTTATAACATTTGCCAACGATTCTCAACTACTTAATAGTAGAATATGTATGTAATGCAATTGACCCCAATTGACGTTGGTCAAAATGCAGCTGCTGATCAGACTTAATGATGCTGCGAATGCTGATGATGAAGATGAAGGGTATGATAATGAAAATTTGTAAGTAGTACATATAAATATATTGCAGTGACACCATAATAGTCCAATATTAATTTAGATGATGCTGAAGTTTTGCCACGAAAATGCAGCGTGAGCGTATAAATGGTTTCGGAAGCTTGCGTGCAATGCTTATCAAATTCCTGTTCATCGACTGTCAGTCAATGTAAAGGGGGTAAATGTCAATGTTGTAATATAAGTTTTTGGCCATTTGCTTGCAATGCGGTCACTTCAAGTGCAACAAAATGCAAAAGGGGTTAATTGTTATACAGCAATTGGGGGAATCAAGTATAAGTAACAAGTGTAAGAAAAGCAAAAAAAAAAAAAAAACAACGAAGAGTACGAAAACTTTCAAAACAAACAAGTTTGACGTACGTTTGATAGTGCAAGAAAATACTTTAGCTGGGAAAGCGTAATCGAAGCAACTATAAAACTTTGCTGCAAGTTTGATGTATGGCAGTTAATAATGTAAGAAATTGAGGGCAAATAATTTCTAAGTCTTTAACGAGGAAATAATTGGGAAAGGAAACACAAAAATAAATGCTCTTAAAACTAGGAATAATTTAAAATCTAAGACGTTGCAAGCCTTGCTACATATTTAAATGAGTTCTTCTAGTGGCAGTATGGTAGGAAAGTTTTATGCATAGTTTAATGCGACAAAGAAGAAAGCTGGATTGTCATGGTGGAGTGGGAACGAGCTGGTGCCCAAAGTAGGGTGAATAAAAGATTTGTACTATCTCCGCTTCCCGGTGTGTGGCAGCATCTTCCACGTAGAGACTGTCAAGTTGGGGCCTATTATGCCCACCTGGCAAATTCTTTTCAAGGAAAGTTCATGGGTACCTTAGCTGGAGTTCTGAGAATCATCCTCATACGCATCAAAGGGTTTTTGGTCGTTGCACATCAAGGCACGCCAGTCCTCCCTTTCTAGCGCTAACTGACGCAAAATTTTATCCTTTTTCACATCTCAGTTTAGCCCTGTCTGCCCTGTCCTAGCCATGTTGATTAGCTGACAACCTAAGTGAAACGGAGTTAGTTCTCTTCACGAAACGTCCCTGTATTTTGCACTGCCCTCAATTTCAGGAGGACCGCTGGTAATATCCAACAGGATTAATTACCTAGAAATTATTATTCAAGGTAAGCTGTCAGGACAGAGATAGGAAGGTCTCATGGAACCCTTCCCAACGGTTTTGCACTGTCTGTACGATATGGTCCTTCTATGGAATAGATTGGTCTGGTGGAGTGCACTGCATACGGCTTTTACTATGAAACAGATGGTTTCCAGTCAATAATTCAGACAATTAAACGGAGGTAATAGCGGTGAGCCTAACCAAATTGCGATCGGGAAAGGTATCACTCATGGTTGCCTCGAGCTTCTTTGGTATACAAATTAGTTGGGTCACGGGGCATTCAGGCAGATCTCTTAGCTCGAGGTTCTACTCGTTAACATGGCTGACTGGAGGATAAGCGCCATGATCGCCTGTTGTTGGAAGTAATGATGAGACACTGTCCGGTGGGAGTACACGCGGAGCACTTCAAACTTTGGATAATCCCAACTCTGTGAGCTGAATGAAGGATGACGAGTTGAAGTCATTTTTACTAAGCTTTTGCTAGAAAGAGGCGTTTATATTCCCGTGTAAATGTTTTTGGGGTTCTGGAAGATATATGGAAGATCAATGTTTGCCATAGCAAGATGCAGTCTGCCTCTTTTCGGGGTATAAGAAACTGCTTTGAATTCGACAAAGAGTCATTTCTTGTCACTACTATTCGTCTCTATTTGTAACCAGATCGGCAGAATATTTATAAGTTGGTATATAGACTTCGGTGGTGTAGCGGTAGTGTTGCTGGCCTACCACACCGAACATCCAAGGTTCGAGCTCTGGTACAGGTTACATCAAAAGTGGTTTAAAAAAAGTTTTTTTCAAAACAGGGTCGCTGCCCGGCAGGGGTTTAGCAAACTTTTCGAGTGTATTTCTGCCATGGAAGGCTTCAAAGCAAAAATTCATCTGCTTTGCAGATGCCGTTCGGAATCGGCAAAAAACTGTAGGTTCCGCCAATTTGCAGAAAAAATTAGAAGCAGCACAGCACAAATTGGTAGAAAAGCTCGGCCTTAATCTCCCCAGGAGGTATATATTTATTTTTTATATAGACTTAATCATTTCATCAGTTTTTTGACCATTGTCAGGCTTGCCACCTTCGTCGCAATTTCGCAGTGGGGACCCATAACTAACCCTGAAGGAATTTGCACCGGCCTTGGCACCTTCCGTTATCGGTCGGATCTTTTGTTCGAGTTTTTGGGAACTATTCCTACAAGCAAGCATCCCAAGCTAAGGGACGACTCTACCTTCCTCGCATCACGGTAGTCCTAACTGCCACCGAAACTGAGACTATGACTAAACTGGACACACCTAGTTTATTTTGAACTTTCGAGAATAGGATTCTTAAAGAGATAGAAAACTATCGATAGTCTTGGCCAATTGTATTGATGGCTACCATCGATATATCGATACTGTCGAGATTTGCACATTTTCATTTTATAATTAATTCAAGCTTTTTTCTCGAAGTAAGCGCTTCTTTATCGCCACCAATTTAAAATTTTTTAAATATCTATAATCGATAGAAGATTTTTTGCAGGGTTATTATTTTTCAGTTAATTTATGAGCCATCTATAAGGCATCACTACAACAACGATAGTCATCTATTGTTTTCCACCTCTAGTTCATTACAGTACATTTCATTATCAACCGCAACACATAATTTCTATAATAACATATTTCGGGTCGAATATTCCTCATTTCAAATGATAAATCCCAACTCTCTTTAAGTGTATACATTTGAATTCTAATTTTATCTACCTTTAGATATGGTGTGTTTCATTACCATTTGCTTGCTACTACGGTCCTGTGGGTCAGCAAAAAGGATCAGCGAGGTTGCATTGGGTTGCTTGAGTTTATCAAAAGGTGCATATGCGGTTCGAAAAAGGTCACGCATTTATGCTTCGGGATAAGGAAATGCGCATAATTAAGACAAAGAGAGAGCTAAGAAAAATTATGTTCAAAGTAGGTATAAGCTTTTTCATAATTTTGAGGTTATGTTTAAAAGGGAAGCATTTTCTAGGAACTCCCGAAGGAACATAATAGATAAATAATTATTTAAGGATAACTTGGGTGTGGGAAGAATATTTAAGGTTAAGCCTAGAGACAGCTTCAAAATGTATGAGACTTTCACTTCTTTATAAATAAGCCAAAAAGAGAACATAAACATTTCCTGAGAAAACAAAGGTAAATAAAAATTTGATTTCAATTTCATTGCAAACTTGGTTAGTGACTAACATATTAAACAAAAACTTAAACTTTTGCTCCTAGCTGTGTCAACAAATTTTGAATATTTTAAGTTTGTGCCATTAGTTTCCGACACCACTCAAACCAACCGTTTGCCAATTCGAGTATTAATCAATCACTGAAGAGCCTTGGAATGACCATCTAATGGACAAACAAGTTCATGAAATATACGACACGTGTAGTGGGTGGTTGGTTGGGAGGCAAAGTGTTAGTACTAGATAACAAAACCCCTAAAAGCATAAAGCAAACATTTGGCGATCCCACTTCTAAGAAAATGGCAGCGACAATTGGAAGATAGAAAACTGACACTAAATAAGTGAGACAAATATTCAGGCGTGAAAAGGTCAAAAAGGCTATTGGTCAAGTGCATACACCATAGTCTTTCTTCGGAAGTCACGCTGCGAAACAAATGGGAAAACTGATTTATGACGAAGACAGAATTTAAATGGATAGAGTGTGAGGAAAATACGGAACTGTATCTTTGTATGACCGAATATCCTTTTGTATAAGTACAAGTATAAGTATAAGTATAAGTATAAGTATAAGTATAAGTATAAGTATAAGTATAAGTATAAGTATAAGTATAAGTGTAAGTATAAGTATAAGTATAAGTATAAGTATAAGTATAAGTATAAGTATAAGTATAAGTATAAGTATAAGTATAAGTATAAGTATAAGTATAAGTATAAGTATAAGTATAAGTATAAGTATAAGTATAAGAATAAGTATAAGTATAAGTATAAGTATAAGTATAAGTATAAGTATAAGTATAAGTATAAGTATAAGTATAAGTATAAGTATAAGTATAAGTATAAGTATAAGTATAAGTATAAGTATAAGTATAAGTATAAGTATAAGTATAAGTATAAGTATAAGTATAAGTATAAGTATAAGTATAAGTATAAGTATAAGTATAAGTATAAGTATAAGTATAAGTATAAGTATAAGTATAAGTATAAGTATAAGTATAAGTATAAGTATAAGTATAAGTATAAGTATAAGTATAAGTATAAGTATAAGTATAAGTATAAGTATAAGTATAAGTATAAGTATAAGTATAAGTATAAGTATAAGTATAAGTATAAGTATAAGTATAAGTATAAGTATAAGTATAAGTATAAGTATAAGTATAAGTATAAGTATAAGTATAAGTATAAGTATAAGTATAAGTATAAGTATAAGTATAAGTATAAGTATAAGTATAAGTATAAGTATAAGTATAAGTATAAGTATAAGTATAAGTATAAGTATAAGTATAAGTATAAGTATAAGTACAAGTATAAGTATAATTATAAGTATAGGTATAAGTATAAGTATAAGTGGAAGTATAAGTATAAGTATAAGTATAAGTATAAGTATAAGTATAAGTATAAGTATAAGTATAAGTATAAGTATAAGTATAAGTATAAGTATAAGTATAAGTATAAGTATAAGTATAAGTATAAGTATAAGTATAAGTATAAGTATAAGTATAAGTATAAGTATAAGTATAAGTATAAGTATAAGTATAAGTATAAGTATAAGTATAAGTATAAGTATAAGTATAAGTATAAGTATAAGTATAAGTATAAGTATAAGTATAAGTATAAGTATAAGTATAAGTATAAGTATAAGTATAAGTATAAGTATAAGTATAAGTATAAGTATAAGTATAAGTATAAGTATAAGTATAAGTATAAGTATAAGTATAAGTATAAGTATAAGTATAAGTATAAGTATGAGTACAAGTATAAGTATAACCAATGTAATCGTTTACAAACGATAATTTTCACTCTCAGACTTTCATGTGTGGTATGAGATGCCCTTGAAGCGGTCGAAGTGCTCAAATCTAATAAAATATCTAAAATAAAATCAAAAACTTACATATTTAGTTTGGGTTTCTATAAGTAGTAAATAAGAAAAGTCTACAAGTAAAACAGTAATAAAACCAAACAAACAAGCATAAAACTGTAACACATGAAAATGTTATAAAAGGGGAAGGCAAACATAAAAAGGCCCTTCAACACGCTGCATCAACGAGCAATAAATTTTTGGATATAAAAAAGTGCTGCTCTCACTTTTATTATGACCAAAGAGAAATTAAGGTTGTAACAAAACTAAGGACAGATATTTTGCAGACAAGTAAGCTATAAACAACAAAATGCTCGTAGAGCGAAACGAAAAGAATAGTGAGCAATAGATATTTTATTAATAAGAAAATGGCAAACCAAAAATGTTAAATTGCAAAATAACAACCGTCCGTTATTGGAAGTGAAAGTGCCGAAATGAGTAAATTTGCACGAAAGTGTCATAAAAACGTACTACAATATCTTTTACGTACAAATCGTCGTATGTAGGTAGATAGGTGCATATGCTTATGCCGCCCAGGCCGTCCACTCAGCTAACCAGAGCCCTCGAATTGATGACAGGCGCCTACAAAGTGGCTGCAAAGGGTGCGCAATAGCTTAATTTATAATACTTCGAGGGCGCTTGAGCTGGAGTACTTGAAGCGTAGTTAATGAAATGTGCTGTTTGTTGTTGGTCGGTTGGTGCTTAAGTATACTAATGGACGATAAATAACCGATTCATTGGAAAAGAATTGTGTGAAAAAATTAATGAAATTAAATTAATATACTCAGCTGTGTGTGAGAGGAGGTGCACTGTGTTTGAATGCAAGCACTTTTGGGCAGATATTAAAGTCACTCAGCTATGTAGGCTCGGTAACAGTGGGTACTATTGTGATACTGTCAGGCTCAGTCAAGAAGTCCACCGTATGGTCGAAAGCCAAATCATTACTAAACACCAGCGGGCGCTATGTTAGATGGTGATCGAATGGGCTAGTAAGGGGGAGAGACCCACTCACGGACCATGTGGTCAACTGCTAAATCGTCAGCTAAACACCAGTGGGCTTAGCAGGTGATAGGTGTTATATTTGGATAGATAAATTTAAGCGATTTATCACAAAGGAGCGCAGGCACACTTAGTTCTACCGGTACATTTGGACAATTACGACTTTTGAGAGCTCAGATATCTTTACTTACCTCAAAGTAACATACAGCTTATGGAGCAATATTGGTTTCTGCACAGGGCAAGGCAGTGAGATATTAATTTTTGACGAGTATTAACACGTGGGCAAACATTAGGCATGTCGGATTTTAGTCTGGACAAGTAGAAGCTTGTAATGCTTCTCGAGATATTTACTAATACGTTTAAAGGGGGTTCAATTCCATCCAACCGGTTCCGGTTCAACCAAATTTCCAAAACCCAAACAAGTTCCATAATGGGGACTAAACACAGAAGGAGGCCATGAAAAAGATGATGATTGCCACCAAGTGCTACATTAGACTGAGTATACAACTGAGAAGTAAAGCCTTCTGTCGCTGAATATGCCTGTTGTTGTGTATAACAGTGCTTCGCCCTGCCTAATGGGATTAATCACTCTGAGAATCGTCATCAAACTCTTCCAATGGAAGTCCAAGGAAACAAGCAGTTTCAGCAGGGTCGGACCAGAGTGATATTGGTGTTAGAAGATTAGGTACATTTGAAAAGGTAAAGACATGTTTAGTATCATGAGGGGACATACTACATGCAGCACAAGTAAATAGTATCATGTGGTTCAGTAGGAATAAGTAAGAGGTCAACCTATTACAATATCTAGAACGTAGTTGTGTTAACATTACTCTAGTCTCCTTCGCAAGGACGCGCTCCCATTCAGTTATATCAGGTGGTTGGATGTCAATTACGCTCTTTACAGGCCGAGATCTGAAGGATCTGCCTACCGACTCGGGTGGAGGTCATTTAAAGGCCGCCTATGCAAGGCAAGGTAATATGGGGCCGGATCTTATCATGATGCTTACGGAGATGCTTCCTTATGTCTCTAGGAGGCGGTACTTCATCAAACAAATGTCGGTACAGTCGCCAGCTTAGAAGGTTATAGAGATTCCCTCTGGTGGAGGGTATAGGACACCACCCTGTAGCACCCACTGTCTTATCCTTCTTAAATTGGATCTTGTATCACTAAATTCAACTGACGAAGATGCCTGTCTGGATGTTTGACTCGAAACCATGGACCGTTACTTAAGAAGCAATAGCGACCTTTGAAGTAGTAGAGATAAGCCAAATTATCCGACTATCCTAGATGAAGCTGCGAAGACCCACCAGCTGCAAAAGCACAGGGAAAGACCTACCAGAGTCTTTGCAGATTAAACAACCAAGTGCACTTTTACTCCGGTGAGGAAAGTATGCCTCTCCATACCCATTGCCTCTGCATAGGAAGAGCCTTATAATTTAGGTTCATATAACATACCCGGATGTTCTTTTACCCACAACCGGGTAATGTTTCCCGATTACAACAACAATACGCTTAAGCGCCTATTACAGATCCTTCAAACAATGTTGGCTTCATATATCTACAAGCTTATCCTTTATTGTATTTTTTGAGATACTATCAAAGACATTTTAATGCAGAGAAGACGAGCTTGCTAAACTAAGATTGTCACTCACATTTCTCAGCAATCACTAATTAACTAGTGGAAAATGTAATTTATGGTCCTGCAAATCGCCCTATATCATCTATCAATTTGCGGTTCTCTGAATTCACTCGAGTATCATAAACACACCACTTAAATCTGTGAGACATCTAAACCTTCAGCATACACCTTTATTTGTAGTAGTTAGCTTGATTAAATCGCAAGGATCAATCACGCCACAACAATCATCGAAGCAATATACTTCGTCGATTAACTCATCACAGTCAGACAGAATAAACGAGAAGCTTGAGGACATTTTCCAATTTCTCACATACACATATGCTAATGTTTGTTTAACATATAAAACCTTAATTGCATTGCTAAAAGAAGTTAATGTGGCACCTCTAAGCGCCTAAATGCATGCTTTTGAATTGATTGCAGGCAATTTGGTCGGAATTTATCGACTTTACGTGATGCGCATTTTTAAGGGAACACTTTTACTACGTTTTAAGACTTAAATCCAAAATGATTGACATAGAAAAATAAATAAAAGATGTGTTTACATACAGGCTTACCTGACAGAAGTAAATGTACAGTTGTGTGCAATATAATAGTAGTGAAATTAAATTGGATGTCGTTCGAAGATATAAAAATAAACGGTGATTTTAATAGTTTTCATTTAAAATATAGCGAATTCCATAACAGAAACCACATAAAAATAAATTAAAGTTTACACAAAAAGTTCAAGAAAGTTAATTAAACTTTTAAAAATTTACATCAAAATTTCAATACTTTTGAGCAGAATTTTTATACAATTTTTGAGTACGCAGTTTTATAGCTCATTCGACTAGAGGAACCTAAACATTTCCCCTGAATTTTTAGAATTTTTTTTTTGTCAATCATGTTGGATTTTTTTTCCATACAAAATTAATTTTTCTTCATGTGTTGTATGAAAGACATCACTCAACACCTTGACTAAAAAAATTCTGAAAATTTAGGGAAATTTTTGAGCAAGTTCGAACTTGTACAATGAGATACTAAAATTGATTGGTCTAACGCGTGCTGAAAAATTTTCTAGAAATTCTGACAAAAAAATTTAAGATTTTGATAACCATTTTTTTTTTGATAACCATTTTTTAAAGTTCAATTAACTTTCCTGAACTTTGTGTAAATTTCGAAATTTCTTTTTATTTGATTCCTGTTATGGAACTCACTGTATTTTAAATGAAAATAATTAAAATCACAGCTTCTTCTTATTTCGTCGAACGATATCTATTTTAATTTCACTACTATTTTATTGAACACAGCTGTAGATGTACGAATTTTGTGGCAAATCGGCAAAAAAAATTCAATAATGTGCTAAACGAGGAAACAAACAATGATTGTTGTACTTAGACTCGTACTTGCGCTGCGATCGGATATTGGTATTTGAGAAGTAAGCTGGAGGCTCCACTTAAGAGACCACAGTGGCCAAAAAAAGCTCATTAATTTCTCTTTTTCCAGGTTCAATCAGGTTTGCGTCCGGCTTCAAGGAGAAAAGAAAATAGCAATTGAACATTGCGGAAGGGTCACATCAATTAAAAAAGTGACAGGTTCCAAATTAATCAGAATTATTGATGGATAAAGTGATCGCATGGAAGTTATAAACTATGACTTACTATGGATCAAACTAGTCGCTGTTTACCACTAGGCCTTTAGTTCTAAACTAAAGATGAAGATCCATAGTTATTCTCTTTCCTGCAGGGTATGTTTATTTTGTATGAATGTGTATGTACTCAGCTCTTTGGCTCGATTAGCTCGCTACTCCTTCGTTTATTTCTTTACGTTAAATGCATTGGCAGTTGTTTTGTATGCATCGGAGTTACTCGTTTATTTTCATTGATTGTCTCTATCTTTAATTTGCAGCAAGACGAACGTTTTGCAATCATGAAAATGTGACATGAATTTTTGTTTTAGAAATTTCAATGGATTTTTTTGATAACATTTCTGTAATTGTGAGGTTCAGAGCCGGGCACAAAAACTCATGACTTTTAAGTATTTACTACTAGAACACTTTACAAGAAGTTTAATTTTTATACCTTTCATAAACATGAAATAAGTATACCGAAATGATCAGGGCGATAAGTTGAGTCGATTTAGCCACGTCCGTCTGTCTGCCTGTCTGTTTGAACGACAAGTAGTCCCTCAGTTTTGAGATATCTCGCTGAAATTTGCTAAGGGGCCACCAATTTCTAAAACCAGTCGGACCAATACAACGCATAGCTCCTATACAATCGATTGTTCCGATAAAAGGGGTTTGGCCTATAACTCTTGCAATTAAAAACCAAGGAACGTTACATTTTTCAGGTTTCGTACATATCTGCAGCGAAAATCACCCAGATCGGACCAACATAACATATAGCTCCCGTATGATCGACTTATCCGATAAAGGGGCTTTGGCCTATAACTGTTGCAATTAAAATTATTTTATTTTTATTTATTTTATTTTATTTCCATTTATTTTATTTGATCTTATTTTGTTTTATTTTATGTTATTTTATTTTACTTTATTTATTTCTTTTTCATTTTATTTTACTTTATTTTATTCTATCTTATTATATTTTATTTTATTTTATTATATTTTATTCTATTTTACTTTATTTTATTTTATTCGATTTAATTTTTTTTAATTTAATTTTTTTTTTTTTTATTTTATTTTTTTTTAGTTGACTTTGTTATTTTTTTTTTATTTCACTTTTTTTTTATTATTTAATTAAATTTTTTTTTACATTTTATTTGGGTTCGATTCTCCACAAGATCCTCTGAAATAGCAAAACTATACGAATTAGTCTGACGAGAAATCGTGGCTGTTTTCGAAATAGTACTATAACTATAGCCTGTATATGTTTGTTGCTTTCAATTTTTCCTCTAATCAAAAAATAATAATAATTAACTAAGAATTATTATCAACTGGTCTTGAGCTCGTTATATTTACTTACAAAAATATGTGAATTTATTTTATTTTATTTAATTTTATTTTATTTTATTTTATTTCATTTTATTTTATTTTATTTTATTTTATATTATTTTATTTTATTTTACTTTATTTTATTTTATTTAACTATATTTTATTTTATTTTATTTGATTTTATTTTGTTTTATTTTATTTTATTTTATTTTATTCTATTTTATTTTATTTTATTTTATTTTATCTTATTTTAATTTATCTTGTTTTATTTTATTATATTTTCTATTTTATTTTACTTTATTTAATTTTATTTTATATTAATTTATTTTATTTCACTTTCCTTTTTTTATAATCATTTGTTGTTGAAGCTGGCTCTAGGTCAGTTGCATTAAAAACACGCTGTTTTAGTTTTTTACCTCCAATATATTTCGATTTCCAACGGAAATCATCATCAGGGACTACAACAAAAATGTAATATTTATTTAACACTAGTTTACACAGATAGGTATAAAAGTATACATATGTACATGTAAACAAAGATAATTACTATAAACATACATACATTACTTCAGCTGTTGTATGCACAGCAACTGGTCAGTTCGGCATGCTGTTGTGAACTGATTTGCGCGAGTCAAGCAGATGTCGGTAAAGGTGTGCAATGGCTTCCGAATCTTGCTTATAATTCAGTCTCTTATTCTCGTTCGTGTCTATTATGTGGAGCATCTCTAAAGTAAAACGTTTGTTGTAATGTCGTTCTTGCTGTAGTATGCTCACAGCGTCAAAGTCAGGTTTATGTCCGCTCTCCGCACAGTGGGCCGCAAGTGCTGTTTTATATGTGATATTAGATTTTTGACATTTTATATCCGATCGGTGTCCAGCTATTCTAGTTTTAAGCTTATTTTTCGTTGTTCCAACATATTCTTTTTTTTACATTTTATTAATTTTTTTATTTTCTTTTATTTTATTTTATTTTATTTTATTTTATTTTAGTTTATTTTAGTTTATTTTATTTTATTTTATTTTATATTATTTAATTTGATTTTATTTTATTTTATTTTCTTTTATTTTATTTTATCTTATTTTATTTTATTTTATTTTATTTTATTTTATTTTATTTTATTTTATTTTATTTTATTCTAATTTATTTTCTTTTATTTTATCTTATTTTATTTTATTTTATTTTATTTTATTTTATTTTATTTTGTTTTATTTTATTTTATTTTATTTTTTTTTACTTTATTTTACTTTATCTTATTTTATTTTATTTCAATTTATTTTATTTTATTTTCTCTTATTTTATTTTATTTTAGTTTATTTTATTTTATTTTATTTTATTTTATTTTATTTTATTTTATGTTGTTTTATTTTATTTTATTTTATATTATTTTATTTTATTTTATTTTTTTATTTTATTTTACTTTATCTTATTTTATTTTATTTTATTTTATTTGAATTTATTTTATTTTATTTTATCTTCTTTTATTTTATTTTATATTATTTTATTTTATTTTATTTTATTTTATTTTGTTGTTGGTTTTACGGTCTGTTCATTTTACATATTTTTGTAGGTATAACGAGCTCAAGACCAGTTGATAATAATTCTTAGTTAATTATTATTATTTTTGATTAGAGGAAAAATTGAAAGCAACAAACATATACAGGCTATAGTTATAGTACTATTTCGAAAACAGCCACGATTTCTCGTCAGACTAATTCGTATAGTTTTCCTATTTTCAGAGGATCTTGTGGAGATCGAACCCACTCACTCTGATTGCCAGCGCAGCCGCCTAACCCATAGGCTATGCTGCGTGTAGTTTCTGCAAGCTGCTTAATTCGCGTTTTCCTCTAATTGTTGTTTGTTATCTTGCCAACGGTATACACAATATTTTAGACATTCTGTCTATATGTAAATCGTGTATGTTGGACTTTGTTTGTGTACATTCTTCTTTCTATTTTTAGAAGATAGTTATTGTACATAACCGCGTGCTCCGGTATAAATGTATTTTGTTGTTGGTTTTACGGTCTGTTCATTTTACATATTTTTGTAGGTATAACGAGCTCAAGACCAGTTGATAATAATTCTTAGTTAATTATTATTATTTTTGATTAGAGGAAAAATTGAAAGCAACAAACATATACAGGCTATAGTTATAGTACTATTTCGAAAACAGCCACGATTTCTCGTCAGACTAATTCGTATAGTTTTGCAATTTTCAGAGGATCTTGTGGAGATCGAACCCACTCACTCTGATTGCCAGCGCAGCCGCCTAACCCATAGGCTATGCTGCGTGTAGTTTTTGCAAGCTGCTTAATTCACGTTTTCCTCTAATTGTTGTTTGTTATCTTGCCAACGGTATACACAATATTTTAGACATTCTGTCTATATGTAAATCGTGTATGTTGGACTTTGTTTGTGTACATTCTTCTTTCTATTTTTAGAAGATAGTTATTGTACATAACCGCGTGCTCCGGTATAAATGTATTTTGTTGTTGGTTTTACGGTCTGTTCATTTTACATATTTTTGTAGGTATAACGAGCTCAAGACCAGTTGATAATAATTCTTAGTTAATTATTATTATTTTTGATTAGAGGAAAAATTGAAAGCAACAAACATATACAGGCTATAGTTATAGTACTATTTCGAAAACAGCCACGATTTCTCGTCAGACTAATTCGTATAGTTTTGCAATTTTCAGAGGATCTTGTGGAGATCGAACCCACTCACTCTGATTGCCAGCGCAGCCGCCTAACCCATAGGCTATGCTGCGTGTAGTTTTTGCAAGCTGCTTAATTCACGTTTTCCTCTAATTGTTGTTTGTTATCTTGCCAACGGTATACACAATATTTTAGACATTCTGTCTATATGTAAATCGTCCTCTAATCAAAAATAATAATAATTAACTAAGAATTATTATCAACTGGTCTTGAGCTCGTTATACCTACAAAAATATGTAAAATGAACAGACCGTAAAACCAACAACAAAATACATTTATACCGGAGCACGAGTTACATATAAAGACAATGACCCTCCTAGTACATACATATCATTTTCTGATGATATAGATAAATTCATTAACTCAATAACAAAATCGAAACCAACTTCCGGTCCCATTTTAACATGATAATGCAGCATTGCATTATTCAGTAAATTCAAGCTAAACTTACCTAAAAATGTAGAATTGCAGAAATCAATTAATTGTAATTTGAATAAACAAAACCAAGCATTTCCACTTAAAGATAAGTAAGAATTTTCTACAATAACAAATAAGCATAGTTAATACAAATGTATTAGTTACATTTTAAGTAAAAGAAATCAATAAAGGTCAGTCTGATGTTACCACTTTAAGCGGCAGCTCGCTTTCAACAAAATAACTTCTTTTTTTAAAAAGTTCGGACGTACTATAAAGTACGCAGGTGGCGCAGTCGGTAGGATTTCAATACAACTTGGAATCCAGTGATCGAACCGCAAAAGAAAATAAAAAGATTCGTTAATAAAATACATATAGTAAATTCTGCGATTCTGTAGCCAACTCAGGAGTTGACCAGACCCTCCAGAATTATAATCCTTGAAACAATTAACTACAAAAAGCGAAAATGTTAGTGCAGTGAACATAAACAATTGTTATCACCACTAAAGAACAGAAGAATTTTAAAAAGCAAAAATATTGGTGCAGTGAACATAAATCCTTGTTATCACCACTAAAGAACAGAAGATTTTTAAAAAGCAAAAATATCAGTGCAGTGAACATAAATCTCTATTATCACCACTGAAGAACAGAAGATCAAAAATTTTGAAAGTGTAAAGGTCAGTGTAGTGGACACAAAACGTAGCTTACACCACTGAATCGAAAACAAAAATAAAAACAAAAATCATCATTAAGCGAATCAACCGACAGCGAGCATTTGACGAAGTAAGGATGGCACAGACTCAAGAACAGTCAAATATGTCTCCAGTAGAACTTGTAGAGGAACTAGCGAGAAGAGAACAACAAATCGAGCAACTTCGAAGTGCATACTTGGAACTACAACATCAACAACAACAAAGTCATGGTACCGACAGGGCTAATATATTCAAGGCGATAAATAATCTACCAACGTTCACGGGTACAGGTGATATAACCGTAAACAGTTTCTTCAGCAGCGTCGAATACTTTTTATCTACAATACACAATGAAGCATTAAAACGAGAATCGGTACGTACAATATTCTATAAGACTATCCAGGGACAGGCAAAATATGTAGTCATAAATATATCCGAGCCAGACAATTGGCAACTAATTAAAGAAACGTTAAAATTGAGATATAGGCCAAATGTAGAACCCCACCATATATATAGGATGATATCCAATCTAAAAGTAAATACAGTGAATGAGTTAATTGTTGAAATTCAAAACATTAAATACAAAGCAGACGAACTGACAGTTTATTATAGGGGCGAACATTACATAGACTTGACAAACGTGGACAGTCTATTAGTAAACATAGTAAACGAAATTACTCAGGGAACGCTACTCGACAAAATTTATGAGGAAACAAATTTAAATCAAATTTTAAGACTTCTGACTAGGAGAAGATTTGAAGACGCATGTATTAGACCAGAATACAGAAAAATAGCCAGAGACGACAGGAAATATAATAGACAATACCCTAACAGATCAAATAATTCAGATCATAGATATTATAAAAATAACTACAATCAACCTAATGTCAATGCAAATCAAGGGCAAGCTAATAAAGATAATTTGGGTCAAGTTAGACAAAACCCCCAAACATATGACCAGAAGAGATGGGTTAATAATTCGGGACAGTCTAAACATAATCCCCAATATATTCCTAAAAATAAGGAGTATAATGAAAATAATTCGTTTCAAAGAAGACAGGATACTAGATCAGGTCAAAGGAAACAAAATATAGAACCAATGGAAGTAGATAACGTTGAAGTTAATTGCATAGGGACTCAAAGAGCAGGAAACCATAGTCCAAATTATAGCCAAGATCGCTTAAATGAGGATAGGCAAAGCAAAGGAGAACCTGAAGACAATTTTTGTGAAGAAGTAAATACAATTTTTTTTATGAATCAGCCTCGGAATCCTTACCAAAAATAACGTTAACAATAAATACAAGAAAATATGTAGCGCTAATAGATACGGGAGCAACACTAAGCCTTAAAAATAGCGGCATAAAAGATTTTCCAATAAAAAATTTAAAGCATCCAATCACATTTAGTACCTTAACGAATAAGGACACAATTAAATACGAAGCACATACAGAAGCACCCGAAGAATTTAATTTACCAAAAAATGCTAGATTAAGATGGAAAATGACACCTTTAACAGAAAGAAAATATGACTTCATTATAGGGTTTGATATTTTAAACTATCTAAACGCAATCATAAATGTCGAAGAGGGAAAATTAATTCTTAATAACAAAGAATCGCTAATTTTAAATAAACCACACACATTTAATGAAATTTGCACACTAGAAACAAATGACGAAAGGATTGGAGGAATACAACTAAATCATTTAAACCCAGAAGAATATGAGGCAGTTATCAAAATTCTAAAACGTTTTAAAAAGTTATTATTTAAGGAGGGCGATAAGCTAACAAATACTACATCAGTGCAACATGAAATAAAAACAACTACAAATGAACAAATAAATTCAAAGTTATATAGATACCCACCACAACATGAAGAGGAAGTTAGGAGACAAATAAAAGAAATGTCAGAGCAGGGTATTATAAGAAAAAGTAAATCAAAATATTCAAGCCCCCTTATTGTAGTACCGAAAAAAATTGACAATTCTGGTAAAAAGAAATATCGGTTAGTAGTGGATTATAGAAAATTAAATGAGGTCACAATAGATGACAAATATCCATTACCAAATATTGATTCAATCCTAGATATGTTAGGAAGAGCTCAATACTTTACTACAATAGACTTAGCGAAAGGGTACCATCAAATATTAGTAAACGAAAAAGAGAAGTCGATTTCAGAATTTTTTTCCAAAAATACGGAAGATGATTGTTCCGATCTGAATATAATCGACAACATAGAGGATAATGTAACAATTGCTACTATACATTCCGCAGAAGAAAATTTAGGTGACTATTTTCCTATCAAAGAAGAAAACGTAAATAAATATAAAATGCAAATAATCCTAACTGATAATAAAACTGAAGAATTGAAAATAATTCACGGAAAAAAGCAAATCTTTATAGCAGAAAATGATTTTGAAAATATGGGCGATATATTTAGAAGGTATATAAAGAAAGGAAATATAGGAATATTTTCTGAACTCAGCGATCACAAATATAATATAGTACAGGAAAAACTAATTTCTATGTATTCAAATGATAACCAACTTAAATTTATTAAATGCTGATATAGAGACAGAAGTTGAAGCTATTAAGCAAATATCCTTCTATCATGTAAAAGAAAGTATGGGTATACAAGAGACATATAATCAAATAAAATATAAAATTTATTATCCAAAAATTATGGAATTAATTCAAATAGTAATTAATCAATGCGACATATGCAAAGAAGGGAAATACGACAGGAATCCGATAAAAGCTAAATTCTATTATACTGAAACTCCATTAGATAAAAATCAAATTGTTCACGTAGACACTTATGTGATGAAAGGATTCCGGTTTTAACTATAATAGATAAATTTTCTAAATTCGGGGCAGCATATCCCTTAAATGATAGGAATCCCATTACAATAATCGAACAACTCGAAGACCATTTTGCAAAAATAGGGAAACCAAAGAAAGTAATAGCAGACAACGAATTTAACGCATTAAGAATGCAAGAATTTTTAAGTAGTGAAAATGTTGATTTGCATCTTACTAAACCAAATAGTCACACGGGTAATGCTGATGTAGAGCGATTACATAACACAATAGCCGAAAAGTTTAGAATATTATATAAAGCAAATAAAGACACGCCTATTAAACAGTTAATCCAAAAAGCAATTAGGAATTATAATGATAGATACCATTCTACTATTAAATGTACTCCCAATGAGGTACACCTAGGTAAAGTAGACATACAAAAAATAAAAAATAATATAGAAAATACTAAAAGAAAAATAATAGATAAACTTAATAAAAACAGGATAAGTTATGAAGAAAGGAGAAAAGAGGGTTTTATTAAAAACTATAAAGCACTTAGACATAAGGAACAACCTAGATATAAGAAGGCGTATCTAAAGAATATTCATCCTTGTAATATAAAAAAACCTCTTAAATTTTCAGAAACTCCTAACGATAACGATGATACTACTGACATGGATATTTCTAGTTGAGGGATCACTTACAGCGACAAATCTAACGGACCAGGTAGGGTTTGTTGACATTCAAATAAAGACAGAAGATATAGTAAATAGATACAGACATAGTAATACATGTAATAAACTTAGAAGAAATAGGCAATATAATAAAAGAAATGACCGAAAATATTAGCTTAATGAAAATTAAAAACAAAGACATATTACAAACAGAACTTGTAGACACTAGAAATAAATTACGAACATTAATACCAAAAAATAGAAGACTAAGAAGAGGACTAATAAATGCAGTAGGAAGCGTATCCAAATGGATATTCGGGACGATGGATGACGACGATAGAAAAACAATTCAAAACCATTTCCTACAGACGAACGAAAATTTAAATAACCAAATATATGTAAATGAACATTTTAACTTAGCATTAGAACAATTAAAAAATATTGTGAAGAGCGATAGAAGAATAATTGAAAAAGAATTTAATGAAATTAATAAATATGTAAATGAGGATCATGAACAAAATATGTACTTGGAACAAATTGCGAAAATTCAGTTGTTAAAAAATAAAATTGAACAAATACAAGATAATGTGGTATCAGCTAAATATGGAATACTTCACCCAAACATTTTAACAAACCATGAAATAACAAAATACAATATAGATTTTAATAAACTCAAATATTTACAATTAGGGACAGCAACTTTAAATAATACTTTTCTTATATTAGGAATCAAAATACTAAAATCATTTATACAAGTAAATATAAGAAAAATCATTCCCATTCCTAATAAAGAACAAAAAGAAATAGAAGCGAAAATAGAGGAAATTTTTTCTTATGAAAATATGTCAATACAATACCAAGAAAATAAACACTTCAAACAACTAAAACCTAGCACCCATTGTGTAATAAAAAGTAATTGTAAACTTGTGACAAATAAAGAATTAGAAGTTATATCTCTTGATGAAAAAACAATAGTTGTAAAAAACGCAATTGATTTGATTGTAAATAACACATGCAAAAAAGATTACGTTACTCTTAATGGAAATTATATTTTGAAATTTAACAACTGCTTATTAAAAATAAATGATTATTATTTTTCCAACATTGTCGAAACTGTAGAAGAAAATATTGTAAGCATGAAACATGAAAATATAAAAAATTTTACACATAAATTTACATTTGAAGAAATAGATCAGCAAAATAAATTGTATAACAAAAGCATTTTTCAATTGAAATAGTATAGTCAAATAACATATGGATTAAATATTTTTCTTGCAATTATGATTTTGTTGGTTTTTGCAATTTTGATATCAAAGCACAAATACATTAAAATTAAATTAAATAGTAGAATTCAGGAGAATTCTAAGCTAAAAGGGGGAGTAGTTACATATAAAGACAATGACCCTCCTAGTACATACATATCATTTTCTGATGATATAGATAAATTCATTAACTCAATAACAAAATCGAAACCAACTTCCGGTCCCATTTTAACATGATAATGCAGCATTGCATTATTCAGTAAATTCAAGCTAAACTTACCTAAAAATGTAGAATTGCAGAAATCAATTAATTGTAATTTGAATAAACAAAACCAAGCATTTCCACTTAAAGATAAGTAAGCATTTTCTACAATAACAAATAAGCATAGTTAATACAAATGTATTAGTTACATTTTAAGTAAAAGAAATCAGTAAAGGTCAGTCTGATGTTACCACTTCAAGCGGCAGCTCGCTTTCAACAAAATAACTTCTTTTTTTAAAAAGTTCGGACGTACTATAAAGTACGCAGGTCACGCGGTTATGTACAATAACTATCTTCTAAAAATAGAAAGAAGAATGTACACAAACAAAGTCCAACATACACGATTTACATATACGAGGTGTGTTCAAAAAGTATCGCGAATTTTGAATTTTCGCTGGTTGCGTATATTCGAATTTCGAATTTTTTGTGGCGTTATGTTGGTACTCATGTCTCTCACTTATGCCGACAAGCTCGGCCATTTTGAATGTTCAGTTAATTGTTGACAGCTGCTTTGCTTGCACGTGTTTTGGACCGTCTTCGATTTTTACCTATTTTTTACCAAAATTGCTCAATTGTGACCAAAAACAGCATCGCATGAACATTGCTAATGAGATGTTAAACTCTGTCCGCGACGACCGAAATTTGCTCCAGAAACGCCCGGATTTGTGGAAGAACAAAAACTGGCTTTTGCACCACGATAACGCCCCTGCTCACGCATCGTTGCTCGTGCGCGACTTTTTGGCCAAAAACAACACACTAATG
>OX465288.1:35594103-35596603 GCA_949987695.1 Merzomyia westermanni
CGCCAATTGTCTCTTCCACCCGCCTTCTTTCTTCTGCAAATTGCTCGCATTCGAAGAAGGTGTGGCGTACGTCGTCTATGGCTCCGCAGTAGGTGCAGTTCGGGGTTTGAACTTTGCCCATTCTATGGAGATATTCACGGAAATAACCGTGTCCGGTTAAGAACTGGGTCAGGTAGAAGTCGACTTCTCCATGAGGTCGGTTCAGCCATGGTTCTAGTTCGGGGATTAATACCCTGGTCCACCTTCCAGCAGCACTGCTGCTCCATTGTAGTTGCCACCGCCGGATCGAATCACCACGCGCCTGCGTTGCAGCAACGTCTCTACGTACCTCTGCACGAGTGTCGTAAGTCATTTTTCTTTCCTCAGCGAGGAGATATATCGGTATAGTCCCCGCGATGACCAGAACAGCATCTGCGGAGACCGTGCGGTATGCTGAGGCGATTCTCAGGGCCCCTCTACGTTGGACTGCGGTAATAGCGGCCCGATACTTCCCAAATTTCATTGCGTCCGCCCAGACTTCTGCACCGTACAACAGTATAGAATCTGAGGCGGACGCCAGCAGCTTTCTTATGCATGGCTTTGGTCCACCTGTATTTGCCATTAGCCGACTCAGACTTGCGATGGTCTTCACAGCCTTCTCGCAGGAGCTTCTTAGATGCTCCGAGAAGGTCAGCTTGTTGTCCAATTTCACCCCTAGATATTTCGTAGAGCGGCGCGTCTCTATCTGTTGATCCCCAACATTCATGTTGGTGATTGTGGGAATCCTTCTTTTCGTTAGTATCACGATCTCTGTCTTGGCTGTAGCCAGTTGGAGGCCGTGATTATTCATCCACTCGTCTACACTGCGCATCACTTGGTTCAGTTTAAGCTGTGCCAGGTCGCAGTTTCGTGCTGTTATCACCGCAGCCACGTCGTCTGCAAAAGCAACTAGAAAAGTGCTTTCTGGCATCTGCATTCGAAGGAGACTGTCATAGGTAGCATTCCAAAGATCAGGGCCGAGCACCGACCCTTGTGCTGCCCCGCCTGTTAGCTTCACCTTTCTTTGGCTTTGCGTCGTTTCATAGATTAGCCAACGGTCTCTTAAGTAGTCCCTCAATATATCTAACAAGTATATCGGGACCTTAAAGGAGCGTTCTAATGCATCAAGCATGTCTTCCCACCTGGCAGAGTTAAAAGCGTTTTTAACATCTAACGTCACCAATAGTACCACCGGCCTTGCTTGATGGCTTGCCGTCTCGGCCTTCCGGACTGCCTCTACGACTTCTGTTATGGCGTCTATTGTGGAGTGCCCTCTCCGAAAGCCATGTTGCCGGTGGGAGAGTCCACCCTCGTCTTCTATGGCTGCTGTTAGACGTTGCTTTATAAGGCTCTCCATCATTTTTCCCGCTGTGTCGAGCATACATAGTGGGCGAAAGGATGATGGAGAGCTTGGGTCCCCTTTGCCTTTCGGTATGAGGACGAGCCGTGCTGTCTTCCATCTGGCGGGGAAGACACCTGCTTCTAGACATTTGTTATACATGTGTAACAAGAGCTCTGGACAACTATTAGCAGTTAATCTGATTGCCTCCGCAGGTATTCCATCGGGTCCTGGGGCTTTACCAGCCCTCATGCTACGCAGGGCTCTTTCTAGCTCTTCTTTATTGAAAGGTACCACGTTGCGGTCATCTCGTGCTGCATGTTCCTCTTCTCTAGTAAGTTGCGTGAGGAATAGCGCTTCCACGATGTTCTTCATGTCATCTTCGTCCATCGTCTGATTTGGTGGTCGAAGTTTCTTCATAACTATTTTGTACCCTTGTCCCCAGGGGTCTTGATCCACTTCCTTACAGAGCTCTTTCCAGCATCTTAGTTTGCTTGCTTTTATGGCGGCGCCGAGAGCCTTTTTCGCCCCCTTGTACGCCTCCGCCCTTTCAAGAGCCTCGGATCTGCCACGTGAGCGCGTCGCCAGTCTTCGCATTCTGTGACATGTTTTCCGGAGTTCCGCGATTTCGCTATTCCACCAATATACCTGCTTCTTGCCTCGCCACGTTCCTATTCGTGGCATAGAGACGTTGCAAGCATGGCGCATGCATTGCATGGTTTCTTCAACCGCCGCATGTGGCGTATTGGTGCCGTCGGTTATCCGTCTGGCTTTCGCCAGCACTGTTCCGGTGAACCTGGTGGCGTCAACTTTAGCTGCATCCCATCTACGGGTTTTGTATGATGCGTTCGCTGCCGGTCTCTGACCAGGATGGTCGAGTTGGAAGGTGATGTAGTTGTGGTCGCTGCCAGTAAGGTCCTCCATCACTCTCCACCCAACCGCGTTTGGAAAGAGTCTCTCCGAGACGAGCGTTATGTCGGGGATCGAGTACCCAAAGCCCGGGCGCCTGTATGTTGGGGTCGTGCCCGTATTCAGTACGACCACACCGAGTCGGGCTGCCATTTCCAGAATTAGTTTTCCCCTGGTATTAGTTTGAGGCATGCCCCATTCTATTGCTCTAGCGTTGAAGTCTCCAGCGATGAC